>JXOV01003982.1:1035-31782 GCA_001014945.1 Clogmia albipunctata
TGTGTGCTACCCATAAAGAATTATGATCCAAAAACAAAACACCATGCCATTTTGTACATACTTCCCCTACCTATAATTTATTTTATGCAGCAGTCGAAACATACGAAGGCGAGTGTTTCATCGGAAACGATGAAACTCGAATGCTTCACACTCGTTTCACTCGTTAAAAAACAGGACTTTGCATCCGAGAAGGACATAACGTTTTTTGCACTCCACTCATGAGTACAGAAATTTCTACAATTTCACATTAAATTTCATTATTTACAAGGAAAATTAAAAAAACCAACATGTTTCACAAATGTTTCAAGTGAAATCCTAACTTGTAAAGTTAATGTTAACGGTTGGAATTTCTCTTAACTACTGGATCATAAGGCAAATGCATATTTATATGCATATAAATTTGTTAGCTTTAATTTAAGTAAAATAAAATTCAATTTAAAGGATTAAAAGGCTATTAATATAATTTACTTGCATTGCAGTTAAGCAGATTTATTTCTAATATTAACGTAATAAGCCAAAAGTAGCAAAATTATATGCAGATGGCTGTTGAAACTTAAATATTAAAATTTAAAAAACAGGAAACGTTAATTAATTTCAAGCATAAACTCAGTCCTATGGCAAATCCGAGATTAATATTTTGTGTAGTTTAAGGGCAACAATGGCAACCAAATTTTGACTTTGAGATCAATTTGTTGGATAGTTTATGACACATTTTTTTCACTAGTGAAATTAAAATTCAAAATTTTCACTGAGTGCCATAAATGCAACATTACGAAACTCAAATGGATATTAAAAAGCGAATTTTTTAAATAATACGAAAAATATTTCGATACTGGAGGTTTTACTGTTAAACACTGACGGACATTATCCGACACTCAGATTGTAGTTATGGATTTTTTATATTTTAAATTCAATTCCGAAATAACATTTTGTCATGAAATAGAATCATAATCATCATTGGAAACTATTATATAAATATTAGAATTTATACCGGAGATTTCCCATACGAATACCAATAAAGTCTCTCTAAATTCTATGAAAGTTAAAAATAATTTGAAATCAGTTAAACTGACATAATTGAAATTATTTTTAATTTAGGAATGTTCTTTCCTTTTATTACGACAGGTAAATTTATAAGCAACAAAGGCAGATATTTTACTCGTGTTCAAGCGCGCAACATAAAGATGTACAAAAATTCCAAGAATCTTAAAGATTTTTGTATTAATTTATTTAAAAAAACATAAAATTTTTTATAAAACACAGTTAATAAACATTATTAAACACTCGGGCCTTCCTTTAAACACTTTCTACGCTTGTGAGTTTAAATGACCCTTATGTTTAATAATCTTTTATCCCATTGACCTAATTATATAAATAACTATTATGCATTTTTGTTGCATAAAATTGATATGAAATAATATATTCTCGATGAATAAAAACAAATGAATTTTGTCGGTATCTCAATAAATCTAAGTTTTCTTAACAGAAAATCAAAATGACATTTTTGTATTCAAACTTTATTTTATAATTTATTCTAACTTTAAGATAAAAATAACTCTAAACATCAATGAAAACTGATAATACTAATGACTGTGATTGTAAATTAAGAAGTTAGTTTTATGGGGCAATAAAACTGCTATTTTGACTCTGCTGTAGGTAAAAGTATCGAGTGTTGGGGCGATCGTAAACAAATAAATCGGGATTGGTGGATGCCGACACCGAAGATCAGTCGTCTTCGTCGGCAGCCAGCTTCACTTCGACTTCATCTTTTGTTCCCAGATAAACAGATAGATTGGATTTATTTGTAAACAGCCAATAGTACGTAATTGGTTTTATTTGTTTAAAAAGCAATAAAATATTCTAAATAGAGTTCAATAAAAGAGAGGAGAATAGTGTTAACAATGGAAAATAGTAACTAGAACGCAAAAAGAGTCTCGACTAATTAAACAATAATCTAACAAGAGTAGGGTTCTAGTTCTTGTTACCAGTTTTCTCAGTATTTACCCTTATTGTAAGTGTAATTCCCGTCTTATTTCTTACTACCTAACAAATAAAGTAGTTTAATTTGAATATTTTAAAACCCTAATATCTCTTAAATTATAAATAGCGTTTTTCATTTGGAGTAATTATAAAAATGTTTTACTTTCTTGATTACAATTTCTAAAAGATTCAACAATTTGTATGGAAAATCCGTCTTCGCTCTGTTTACAGTCATACAATTATGTTTCACAGTTGGAATGAACTGTTCAAATTTTATATTTAGAATTATCATTTAACATTAATAATGCTTAAAAATATCAAAACTGAATTTAAATTATATTTTAGAATAAAAAATTGTGTATATATCTAAAATTGTATCTTCTAAAGTAATTGCTTACATAAAAAATATTCATTTGAAGTCTAAATAGTCATGTGATTTTAATTTAAAGTTTTGCATTCAAATTATAAAAATAAACTGTATATAGTGGAAGATATAGTACTTCAAATTTTAAATCCGCGGAAAAATATTTCTGTTTCATGAACAACTTCTATAGTCAGTCATTGAATTAAATAAAGTAATTATAAGTCAAATTTATTTATTTTAATAATAGAAAATAATTTATTATTATAATACAATTTCATTTTAAAAAAAATTCTTCATGAAATAAACAATCATGGGTTATCAATTTTATTTTAATATATGGTTTTACTTAAACTTTATTTAAAACATTGGTTTTTAATACAATAAAAAAACACTAGTTTTGTCAATACTTTTATGACCGAATTGCGTTTAAGAATGTTTCCGATTATTTTCGAATATCAACGCCAAAAAAATAGATATTCAGCATATTAGAACTAATGAATATAATATCTTAGATTGTCTTTTCTGACGAAATTAAGACTAATATTGTTACATGTAGACAGTGGCGTAGCTAGGGGGCGGCGGGGGCGGACTGCCCCAGGCGGCATTTTTAACCACATGAGATTTTTCCATATAAAATTGACGTTTTAGACTTGTCTTCATACATATCACCTTTTTATATTACTTGTAAATTGTCGCTATCACTCTATTTTCTAGGAAATCGTACAAAAATTTAAAAAAAATGTCTTTGATTTTTAAAATTTTTTAAATTTATTTAAGGAAGCGGCAAAGTCCCTAGCTACGACACTGCATGTAGATTAATGAATCATAGCGCGGTCAATGACGCTTTGCTACTACTACAAGCACAAATTACTACAACCTTATTCTTTAGTAGTGTTGATTTTTTTTCGATTCATCTTAGGTCATTTCATAAAAACAATCTAGTAATAAATTTTACAAATTTCGTTTATTTAATTACGATTCTTTAATAGAACATAAACAAATTTATAAAACTATTACTTTTAAAATTATTTAACATTTGGAACAATTGCAAAAATACTAATTTCAGCAAGAGCAGGTAGCACTTTCTAATTTAAATCTGGCTCTAATCAGACATGCCTGATAAAAAAACAATTTTACAAATTAATCACAGAATCTTTTTCTTATTTAAATAAATATTCATGAAAATATAATGTAATATTCGATGTAATTGTTTTTAAATTCAATATTTTTAATAATTTATAAAAAAATAACCTTAAGTTCACATATAATTAATAAAATCATTGCCACAATTTATACAAAAAAATAGTTATTTTATGTGCCATTTAATTTTACTATCGACTCGGAATGCAAAAAGAATTTGAGAATTTCAAATACTATATATTCTATTCTTAATGTCTAAAATATTAGATTAATCGGTAATAACATTTGTAAATTGGGGGGATTATGAATAAAAAGTGTATTTGTTTTTTTAAACAAGAGCGCATTCATTAATTTGGAAGTAGAATGTTTCAAGTACTGTATCGGAGCACCAATTGCACCTCGAGTTTTCGAAATTGTTTCGGGTTTTGTGTGTTTAGGACCCCATTTAGGGCTAATAATATTGTCGTAATAAATATCTTCAATTAATGCTTTTATGGTGTTTATCTCGGATATCATTAAATAGTTATGTGATGACGGTCATAAAATGGATGAATGTGTTGTAGAAAATGGGGCCAAAGATTGTAGAAGATCAAACAAGAAGGTCTTGCGTTTAAAGAGAGATCGGGATCGATCTACAGCGCTGCTAGAGCGGCGCTTGCTTTGATATTTATTAGAGAAAAGGCCCTTTTTTGATCAGCTGGACCCAGGAAGAGATATTTTCCCTCAAAATGAAGAAATGAGGCCGCTGTATTTAAATTGATATGTTTGAAAAATAAAAAGGCCGCTTTTCATTTGACTTTTTCATCTTGTCCTCTTTTTCTCCTCCTTTTTGCACCTTTTGCCAATTCAAACGCACACACTTCTCAAGTTGTTTTCGAGGGTGTTTATCTAATCTGCAGTTTTGTTATTCTGTTTGTTGTGTAATTCCTGCGGAACAGCAAATCATTAGTCAGGAAGTTGTTGTGTTTGGTGCGGTTTCGGTCTCTCTCCGCACACAATGGATGACTTTCGATTTTGCCGATAAAGCCCATTATTCAATCCGCCAACAATTCAGTCAATTTGTGTTTTGCGCGCACACACACACACACACACACACACACTCAAATGCGATTACCCAAATCAAACACACGGGGCCAGAATTTAACACAACATTACCGCAGAATCCACCCCCTCTCAACCCCATTGTCTGTTTATCATTCAAAATCAAATCGAATTCGGAACAAAAACCGTCAAAACGGAGAGCACTCACTTTTTGCACGAACGCTGGGGAATGCCGGGGGTTTTTGGCGAACAGCTCACAATCGAAAGACGGAATACACATGTCAATGAGGAAGGAACGAAGGAATTAGACATGTGAGCACAATGGATCCCATTTATCATTCATCCCGTCCATTCTAAATCATCCTGAAGAGGCTCAAATTTGCACACATTTCCCGTCTCGCTTTCTCTCCCACTTTCTCCTCAGTGAAATATCATATTCGAAATGAATCAACATTGACATGTCAATTGTAATGCTTTGCCTATTTATAAATTATTAATGTCTGCTCCTTCTGATTGGGACGTCACCAGAGTCGGGAATTTCAAGCAATTTATGATTTTTACAGGGTTTAGATGTCATTTTTTAATTTCACTGAAAGTGATTGTCTAATCTCGTATGAGTTTTTTATGAGAACAATTTGCAGAAATAATAGTTATTTAAGATATACAACAAGGTCGATAAGGTAAGGCATTATTAAACACTAATAGGTATTCTAATTCACAAGCCCAGCGTTGCGAGAGTTTGGTAGTAGGTCCGTATGCTAAATAATTCTTCTCGGTCGTTTTCAATATAACCTTTTTATCTATTTATAACTTAAAAACATTAAAATTAAATTATAACCTACAGCCTTTATTTATTGATTTATTAAAATAGGTTTATTGTTTAAAATTACATTATTAAAGAATTCCCGAGGTATCGACCGTGTTTTATTCAAAATTTGCATTTTAATAGTTATTTATACAACAAGGTTGATTAGATAGGGCATTATTAATCACAAGGGTTGTTTTAAGCCACGAGCGTAGCGAGTGCCTTGAAGAAGGCCCGAGTGTTTAATACTGCTTATCGACCGTGTTTTAAACAAAGTTTTATAAATTTTTTTAATAAATTAACATAAAAATGAAGAAAAAAAACATTCGTTGTCCTAAAAATTAAATTTAAGTTTTTTGTCTCGCTCACATTGTTTTCATTCCCGTTTTCTAATTCTAAAAGAAAATGCAGAAAGCAATATCCTGCTTCTCTTTCTTTCACATGGGAAATATTATCCGTTAATGGATTGTTTTAAATTAAAAAGAACCGAAAAAAGTTGATTTAGAATTAATTTGTCCTAATTTAAATTTAAACCATCCGGTCAAACAGTCAAAAACACACAAATACATCCGCAAATACAGTTAAACCCTACATAGCAAAACTGACGTACATATAAATTTGATTGATTTCTTTCACGGAGGTCCAAAATTAATAATAAAGGAAATGCAAGTGGGCTTTAAAGAATTCTTTAAAGCACTTTTGCTATAAAACGACTTTGACAGAACAAATTTGAGTGTCATAATATAAGTTTTAAGCTACAAAAATGCATAAAATAAATTAACACAAAATATAAAAAAAGAATATGCTTTTCTTAAAATCAAATTTAAAAATTGTTAAAATTTGTTGTCTTCCTCACATCGTTTTGCTTTCTTTTTCTAGTAAGAGAAAGCTATATTTTGTTTCTTTTACTCGCACATAGGGAATATTATGTTGATCTTCTTTCAATTAATACGGTAGATTAAAATTGAAACAATCATGATGTTCTGTTTGAAATGCAAATCCGATAAAAGCATTTCTTTTAAAACGTTATATTTAGGTTTTGTTGGGAAATCAATCACAAATACAGTTAAACCATACACAACGAAACTGGCGTCAATAAATATTTTATGGATTTCTTTAACGGAGGTCACACTTTAATAATCAAGAAAAAGTACTAGTGTTTTAATAGTATATTTCGATGCAAATGGTTAAATAAAGATTATTATAATACGAATTTACCATGTATTATGACGAGCTCAGCGACTAAAGATAGGTAAATAAGTGATGAAATTATCTATTTCACATGTGTATTGAACACTATTTTGAGTAATTCTGAAAAATATCAAATTCGATAATTACTAATAAAATGTTCACAGCGGTTTTTTCAAAATGTGGAACAACAACTCACAACGAAAATTTTATATTAAAATAATAAATTTCGTTATGACAACAATATGAAATTTTATTAAATTGATGACAAGTAAGATACAGTGTGATTTTAAGAGTGAAATGGGAACACCTCAACGAAATTCTCAACTTAAAATATTTTAATAATAATGTGTAGAGATTTAGTTCTGACAACAATGTGTAATTTCATTAAATTGGTGCATGAGAATTTTGAAATATTACCACACGCGTGCTGTAAAGTAGACCGTTTCAGAACCAATTTGCGTAAGAAACAGGCTAATTTATTGATACGGAATAGCACAAAGACTTCCTTAAAGCACTTGTGCTATATAAACGTCTTTGACAGAACAAATTTTAGTGTCATAATATAAATTTTATGCGACAAAAATGCATAAATAATTTTATGAAAATTCAAATATTTAATGTTATTAAATAAATTAATCAAATCATACAAATTCTTTAATTAAAATTAATTTAAAAACACCCAATTGAACAATTGTTGTATTTATTAATTTAATCTCTAAAAATGTTTGAAAAGGATAACAATTATTAAACAAAAGCACAATTTTAATATAAAATTGTTTTATTACCTTTTGGTAAAAAGATAATTCAATAATTTTGTGTTATTGAAAATTTATAACTTTAAATAATTTAGAAGACTGAGTTTAAGAGAGCGTGATTGTCATTAAATTATAAAATCAATTAACTGCTTCCTTATCTAACTTAAGGCTTTATATTTAGAAATAATCGCCTATTAATAGATATAATTACAATTTCTCGAAAATTGATTATTTAAAGGATCGAATATGGGATTGGACGCGTGCCCAGACACTTAAGAAACAATGAAATTGGAACAGAGACTCGGAGGAATCTTGATAAATGGAAGGAAAACATTTCCAAAATCTCTCTATATTTAACCCTCAATCAATAGCAGGAAAACCCCTCTGCAATTTCCGTGTGTATCTCTTTCTTTGTTATTATTAGCAATACTGTCATTAATCCACTTGTGGCTAACAATAAAAGTGAGAGAAAGATGGAGAGAGGAATCTGGAAATCCAGAGACAAACAATAAAAATAAATCCGTCCCACAACATTCAATGGCGAAATAAAATAAAAATTGTGTCCTTTATCAGTTCAATTCCCTCTTCTATGTGTCGATGACTGTTTTCTCATGCTCTGGCTGGCCCCAGGCTCAAATAGGGATCATTCCAACAGACAAACGGACATTCATGATACGTTTTGCCAAAAATTAAGGAACTGTATTAGGTAGAAAATTATAAAATTTGATGCACTCATTTCTATCGTCTTAGTCAAATGTATTTAATTTAAAAAAATCAAATCTAAATTACATCAAACTTTCGTAGTGCTTGGAACCTTTCTTTTGTGAATATAAAGTACTAAGAAATTTAAAAGTAATATTACCTGTTCTACTTCAATAGTTAGCTATTTGTGGATTTCATTTTTCATACGAAAAACAAGTATTTTCATAAAGTACGGTAATAAAAAAATGATAAAACTTATGTAATGGAACTAATTGATTGAAAACGTTGTTTTAATTAATAATAAACTCTTCTTTAGAAAATATAAACTATATATACAAATTTTAATAGCACTTTATACAATTAGGTAGATAAGATAAGGAATTATTAAACAAAAGCGTTTAAAGTCACAAGCGTAGCGAGTGTTTTAGAGAAGGCCTGAGTGTTTAGTAATGCATTTTGAAATTAATTAACAGAAAAATGTTAAAAACTCCTTGAGCCTTTTAAAAATATATGTTGCTCTATTTACACCAATAAAATTTCTATACCTGTCTTAATTGCTAATAAATATATCTTTCGGAATGTGGGAAAATGACAGAACATTATTATATTGAAAATAAATCCAAATATACCACTTTAAAAGTTTTAGAATTTCATTTTCATTGTGTGATGTTAACATCCATTGCCGTAATCTGAGAGGGTCGGATATATAAAGAAAGGGGTCATCTTTTAATTTTAAAAATATTTAAATAAAAGTCCCTTTTTTATTGTGACAACACCAGTACGAAACTCACATTCATTTGTATTTAATTGAAATTGCTCATGGAGGTCACCCTTTAATAATAATTTTAAAAAAACACTTGTGCTATAAAAGCGATATTGATAGAACACTTTTTAGTGTCATAATATCACTTTTATGCAACAAAAATAATAATATAATATATAATAATATAATTTATTCATTGTATGCATTAAATTAAATAATCACTAAATGGCTTGACAAATTTAAATCCTAAAAATATTTCTTTTGTTTTTTACAACTTAAATAAAAACAAAAGAATAAAATTTCAAAGATCATATCAAAATATAATACTTTTTAAATTTAAATTCTATGTGGTATATATTTTTCCTACCCAATATGAGAGGATTCTTTAAATTTTTCCCATCAGTCCCCACAACGATTCGATCCCACAATCGGTATATTATAATCATTTGAATAATGCGAAATCCCCATGGAAAAATTCTCTGACCTGATCAAAATCACCATCAGGGCAGGAGTATCGTCATCGTCGTCAATGGACCGAGAGGGAGGGTGACCGAAAATTTAAATTTTATTCCGGCAATTTGTCAAAAAATAAACTGGCGCTTCTTGCCTTTATCAAAAAACCGACGGCTACACTCGATTATATGGACGCACTTAAGGTTCAATCGGGATACTTTTACAACTTTTCGAGGGTGACAATGTCCCCGGGACATTTTTATTTATTCAAAACATTCCACAAGATAACAATTTGACCCCATGTAGCAGAGGGTTATGTTACAATAATGCACTTATTGCTGGATTTACTTAAATACAGAACAAATATTGCGAATTTTAATGTTGTTTTTAAATACTTGTTAACAGATTTTACAAGTTTTGTAGCCTACATCGCTTATATAAATGAAAAATATAATTTTTTTAAAGTCAATACTAAGAAAAAGAGTAACGCTCTATGGGCAATTGCTTTTTTTCATTTCATTTATTAATTAATACATTATTTTTAATTTATTTATTTTTGTAGTAAAAACACGTATTTATTTAAAAACTTTGATTTCGATTTGACCTATAATTCAAATTGCATTATCGAATTAATTCTCAAGTATCGACATAAAAGTTGGTTTGCTCTCCCGTATCGAAACATACGCTTTTCGATATCCATTTGAGTTTCGTAATGTTTCACCTCATAACACATGACATGAAAATTTTGAATTTTTATTACACTAGTGAACATAAAAATGTCATAAACTATCCAACAAATTTAGCTCAAAGTCAAAATTTGGTCGCCATTGTTGCCTTTAAACTACACAAAATATTGGTCTCGGCTATGCCATAGGACCGTGATTATGTTGCAAATTAATTAACGTTTCCTTCTTTAAAATTTTAATATTTACAGTTTCAACAGCCATCTGCATATACTTTAGCTCGTTTTGTTCAATTTTTGGCACTTTACATAGATATCAGAGATAAATCTGCTTAACTGTAATGTAAATAAATTATACTAATAGCCTTATATTGCTTTAAATTGAAATTTAACAGTAAAATAAACAAACAAATTTTCCATGTCACAATAAAATAGGCATTTGCCTTTGTCACTCACCTTTGGTTCGAATGTTTTACACTCGTTAAAAACAGTTGACTTTACACACTTGTAGCACAACTAACTATTATTACAATGTTTTCTCGTGTAAAATTATTGTTTTGCCCTTTCGTTTCAAAAGCATGGAAGTCGAAACATTTAAGTTTCATAATGCCGTTACTTTATCGCACTAGTAAAATTTTGAATTGTTACATCACTTTCATTTTGAATTAGTTTTTTGTGTTGTTATAATGAAATAGTTTAAAAAAAATTTATGCCCAGCTCGGTTGTAAAAAAGTTTTCTAATCGGGAAAGAAAAAAACTCACCTATCGGATCGGATTGCACACTCGTTATCTCCTTAAAAAACGGCTCATTTTACACCTTTGTTGCACAAATAACTATTCATTAATTAAAGTTTAAGGGTTAATTAATAACATTAAATTTTAAGTCAGTTCAACTTGAGTCTTGATAATATTATAGGCAAAATTACTATGAATATTTAGTATTTGACTAAAAACATAGTAAAATTATTTAAAACAAATATATTTCTTTTAAAATTCATATAAGACAAAAAGAACTAATCCAAAACTTGTGTATTACCTATCTGTTGTACATTTTAATTATAAAATTTTTAGATGGATGATTTATAACTATTGAGTTCCGTTTCAATAACAAAATAGTTATTATTTAAATAAAATTCCAAGACATTATTATAACTTAAAAGAAATATCACAAATATATATGAACAATAACAGATAAAGATAAATTCAATACCTTGCTTGATTGTAATTAATACTTTTTTCTTTATCGAGATTTTTGGTCGGCAAATTTGTGAATGAACTTCAAAGAGAGCCGAAGAATGCAATAATTGAGGACTGTAAACCATTCAGACATTCCAATTATTCCAAAAATTGTCGCACATGTGCCGCCGATTCCAAACCAGGTAATTGAGGATAATTAGCACAGGCGACCTTGATTAATTTGGAAGACGGAAGCATCTGGCGAGATTGGTATTTAAGACCGATTAATGTAATTCCTTTCAATTCATCTCAACTCAATTTAAATTACAGTCTTTTCATTATATTATGATAAAAATACACTGTGGTCTGTTTTTTTTATTGTATTGATTTGCAAAAACAAGTAAATAAAGAAATTGTAAATATGTTATTGACTGCAATTTGAAATATTAAATATAACTTTTAAGAACAAAAAATATAATAATTCTACTTATATTATTAAGTTCGTAGGCTTTCACAACCGATGAAATAGCTTGACCATTACTCTATTTACATTTGAAAACTTTCATTGAAAAACTGCTATATTGAGGCACAAATGCCATTATAATTTATTTAGTTGGAGTGTATAAAACAATATTTCTTTTATCATTCAAAATGATTAAGTTTGTGCCCAAAATAGTTATTTATACAACTAGGTCTATAAGATAAGGTATTTTTAAACACAAGGCCAAATGTTGTTTTAAACCACGGGCGTAGCGAGTGTCTCAAAGAAGGATCAAGTGTTTAATAATGCTTAGCAATAACCACTTTGACAGAACAAATTTGAGTGTCATAATATCAATTTTTAACAACAAAAATGCATAAAAGTGTTTATCGGGGAGTCAAACATACCTAGATACGGTCAAATTGGTATACCCATTATTCATTTTACTCTCACTGTACTCCCCGGCATCCGATTACCACTTGCTCAGATCAATTTTACATGGCCTGTCTGACTAACACTTCCGTAAACAAGATAAAGACAGAAATTGTACCAATCTTTTCAGGGCCGTGTTTATATAAGCTCATGAAGAATTTCCAATTTCGCTTGGCGAAGATTAATATTGGAAATGGTAACGGATTTCATTAATAACGTCGCTATATTTGACGTCTCATTTTATCCAAAAAATAATTCGATTGATTTTGTTAATTTAAAGTTATATTTCAAGGATTTCAAATTAAAATACCCATTAAAATGATTAAGTAAAGTGTTTAAAAGTGAATTATTGTACGGAAATTGTGTTTCGCTGAAGAAAAACAAGAAAATTGTGTCAAATTTCAATTTTTGAAAAATTTTTCAGTTGTATGCAAATTACGTAAAAAATAAAGATATTGATTTATATAAATTGAACATATAATTGTATTAATCGGGTTGATGTGTTATTTTGGTGTAATAATTTATTTTCAGGTGACAGAAAGTTTATTTCAAAATTTCATTTGCTGGGGCCATTTATATTTTAGCTCATATTTAATTAATTACTTAGTTTTTCTATGTTAAATTATAAGGATTGTGTTCTAACTATATACATTCTTCGTTTGTACTACCAAAAGTAAAATAATATAGCGTCAAAATAAAAATATCTGGTTGCACATTTTTCAATGTGAAACCGTTCGCCAAGGCGAACGTGGAAATTCTTCGTGAGCTTATAGAAACAGCCTGCTGGAAGGAAATCCGTGAAGATGGGAAATAGTAGTGACTAGCGATGTTTAATATCTAATATATTTTTTTCAAATATGGATTTGCCTTACCTTAATTTAATTTTTAATAATTAAAAGTTCATATAAAATAATGTATATGAAGTAGAATTTTTAATAGTTTATGATAAAGGAAAATATATGATTATTGTGCATATAAAAGAGAACGGAAAATCGAATTGCCGTACTTTCTTCTTTTGAAATGTGTTTGTGGCTGCTTCTTGTAAATCGACACTTTCTAAATCTTCTTTAAATTTGAATTTTTACAAAAGTTTAATTTAAAAATATTGATCTGTAAAGTAGCATTTGTGTCGTACAAAAATATTACTAAAATTTCAGAGACCGTTGTTCAGGGTTTAGTACAAATATTACTTAATTGTATCTTAATTAAAAAATCAACTGGTTTCTTTTATGTTAACAAAAAAGAACATACCGTTTATTAAAAGTATTCTTGAAGGTAAATTAATATTGTTTGACAGAACTCAATTTTAATGGGAAAAACTTTATAACTTTTAAAATAACCAAATATTTTCTCTAGATTTCAAATACAGCAAAATCAATGTTTCTTGTATAAAATAGAAAACTGTCAATTACTTCATCATTCAACTGATATAAATAACAAATAAATGGCATTTAAGGCACAGTATGTGGCCCAGATATTGGAAATTTTGCATGTTATAAAAGTTTTATAGGAATTTCTGGTGCTCCATAAAAATGAAATATCTGATTCGGTGCCAAACAGTTCCCTGAACATTTCTCGAATAATAGATATTTTAAATAAATACAATTCCTTAGAGGATGAGACTGGGGAGTTGAACAGCAGAGTCGATGAACATTTATTGCTCCCTCTCCGTCAAAAGGAGGAGCAGGACTTCCTTCCACTCCTCCGAAAGCAATAACAATGCCCGACAATGCTCAATGGTTTTTTTTCGTTTATCGTTTTAGAATCATGAAATATGTATATTATATCGCTATGCTTTGAGAATTTCACGTTGATTTTTGCCAATGGATTTTACAAGCTCCTTTTCTAGCACGGTGCCAAAGAAATGGGAGAATAAATCATGGACAAATCTTTATTCAAATTTCGTAAACACTAATAACAACACACTGTAATTCAAATTAGAAAGTTGAATCCGTACTTGGTACCTTTCTTACCATTTATTGGAAAAAATAAGTTTTAGTATTTAATCTGTCTACAAAATGTTTTAAAAACTGTTTTGGGAACTCATTTTTCTAGAAAAATAATTAATTATCAATATGGGTGGTATATAAATACACTCCGTTGCAAGAAGTTAAATACAGTCATTTTATTGATTTCAACCATCAATATCTCTAGTATTTTCCATAATTTAAAAAAAAATCCTTTGGCAATAGGGTTAAGATGTTCATTGAGAGTATAAGTATGAAAAAATATTAGAATTCGGTTCATCACAGCTACTTCTAGAAAACAAAAATCAGCAGGGCACTATTTTGGCCCCTGTAAAAACGTTGCAGAAAGTTGAATACACTCCCATTTTTGGTGGGTTACTGTTGCTTTTTTCGGGATTTAAGTAATAGAAACTATTGATAATCTATACCTTTTGAATTAAATGGCTTTAAAACAGTATTTATTTTATTTAAAAATATGAATTTATTGATAAATATGGGGAAAAATTGGATTTCAAGCATTTTAGAATAAAATTGTATATTATTTTTAAAAATAACCCCAAAAGCACTAAAAATTCAAAATTCTGATAAATTGCAATAGATTTATTGAAGTAATTGTACAATTTATTGCGCAGATCGCACTGCAAAATAAATAAAAAAGTAATATTTGGTAGGGTTCTTCCGTGTTTCTGTTTTAAAAGTGATTTGTAAATAAATAATTAAAGTAATCGAAATTATATTACATTTTGTGTTTTGTTAATTATTAAATTTTATGTGTAGCTTTATTCAGAACTGTTTGTTCAAAATTGGAAATGAGCTCTTTAAGTACTCGTATTGAATAACGCATTTTAAAACCACATCGATTTTATTTTAGTACTATTTTTTAATAACGAAATCTCAATTTTGAGTATTGAACAATAATTAAAAATCCCGAATTTATAAGTTAAAGCTGTACAAAAACAAAAAAAAAATAGCTTTAATTAATTTTCTTCAGTTGTAGATTCATTGCGTATTTATTAATAATAAATACATCAATGTTTTAAAATTTAAAATCAAAATTGAATTGAATTTTTGTGATATTTAAAAAAACTAGACTTTTATTCTTATAATAGTGGTAAAATTTTAAAAAGATAATCTATTTCTTTTACTAATATAAAAAGTAACATCAGATCCTTGTTATGATAAGAAAATCGTAGAACATTCCTTAAACACGATCAGATGGAAGGCCTAAATTCGAAATTTAAAAATAAATATTTAAAAAAATTTTGTTTTTTTCTTGGGTATTGGTTATTAAATTAATAAAATTTTAAAAAAAAACTTTTCCGTCACAAATATCGATTTTTTACAAAATAAGTTTTCCATTCATTTAAGCATTCCTATGACCGTGCTTCGGGAATGTTCTACCAGTTAAGGATCTATTTAACATACATCAGATCAACAACAGATTAAGAAAATTAATTTGATTAAAATACTAGCTTTTCTATCTAAGTTCCAAAAAATTGAGAAATTAATGAAATTGAAAACAAGCCATATACTATTAGTTAAATTTATTATAAATAATTTTAATTTTAAAGTAACTTCCAATTTTTATAAAAAAAAAAAAACTTAAAACGATATACAAGTAAAAAAAAGTTGATAAAAAAGAAATGGTACCGCCCGGGCTCGAACCGGGGACCTTCTGCGTGTAAAGCAGACGTGATAACCGCTACACTACGGAACCGATGTGTCGAATAGAGAAACAAAGCTGCTCAGTATATAAATAGAAATTATTTCTAATTATAACTATGTACTTTTTAATAGTGTTTGCCGTAATGCTTGAAATATAACCACTTTATTTATCAGAGTATTTAAATATACTTTTGTAATAAAAATTTTCAGATAACAGTTTTTATTGAGAGTAGAAATGTAAGAACTCTGAAATAAGAGTAACTACATCTTAAATAAAAATATAAATAATTACATATTTTCTATGTGTAAATATACAGATTTAAATTTTTTAATTGTGATAAACATTTTAAAAATAATAAAGCTTGTAATTATTTAAAAGCTCCAATGTGATTTAAATTTAAAATAATTTCAAATTCTATTTTAAAACATTGAAGTTAAATTCCCTCGACAATCGAAACAATTTTTTAAAAATTACTCTCTATTGGGTATAAATTTAAAATTTTTATTATTAAACTTGACCCATAAATCTGTATTTTTCCCAATAATTCAATTTTATGGCTTTTGCATAATTTTCTAATATTCCTGTTCAATCAAAATAAATATTGGTTTTGAAGTACATTTTTTTGTTATTAGGATTATTTAAGAAATTCCAATAATGCACTATATTGAATAAAATGTAATTATGAAATGGGCCAGATCGAAAAATCCATAAAGACTAAATAATTACTTCCTAAGAACCGATAATCGCTTTTCTTTTTTGATTTATGGGCACTTTATTTCTGATTCACTTTAACTTTTAATCGATCTCCCCTCAATTGTCAAATATAAAATATTATAATAATGTAAAAGTTTTGACAATAATAATAAATTACTTATTTTCATCAAAGATTGGTGTTTGTTATTAGCGATTTTAAACAGAAAGGCTGTGTCACCCAAATAGGCGCCCGGGTCATTGCCCGGGCCTCGTATATTGTGAAAAATATTCAAATACATAAATTGAAAACTATCATTTAAAAACGTTGTTGAAAACCTTTATTGATAGTTAGCGCTTTTCCAGGTTATAAAAAAAGGTAGTACATTCCCGAAGCATAGTCAGATGGAAGGCCTAAATTTGATGCCAACTCCAAATGTTTAAAATAAATATTCTACACATTTTAGTTACTATTTTTTATTATTTTTTTTTAGTATTCATTTTGAAACATTAGGAAATAAATAAATATAAAACAATAAATTTTCAGTCAATAACTTCATTTACTAAATCAATTATTATCAAATTCACCATGGCTGTTTTTATAAAAAACTTATTATGCATTTTTTATGCTTAATATTGATATTATAACAATCAATTTTGCTCTGTCGTTATTATAGCACGAGTGCTTGAAAGAATTCTTTAAAGCACATGTTTTCTTTATTATTAAAGTGTGACCTCCGTAAAAGAAATCCATTAAATTTATATTGTCGTCAGTTTTGAAGGGCGTGGCTTACCTGTAATTTGCCAGTACTAACTATTTTTTTTTTATTTTATTTGTAAAACCTCTTATTGGAAAAATTTAAACTACTTAAAACTAATAATAGCCTATCTTATCGACCTTGTTGTATAAATAACTATTATCTACAAATAAATTTGTTTCAAAATAATAATTTTGAATTCTTTTTTTTACCCAGACCGTGCCCTGTGAGCAATATTAGATCAAATACTTTTATACTGATTTATTATGTACTGTGAAAAAGATTGGATTAAAATTATATCCTGTTCGAAGCAAATCTCATTCATTCCATGGAAATCTATAAAACAATGTCGCTATTTTTAAACATTCCATAAATTCTATTTTGACAACATTGCTCTGCAATTACAGATAATCAGGCTTTTGAGATTTTTATTTTAAAAATTTTAGCAAATTTATATACTTTAAAATTATTTAAAATAAATATAATTTAAACGAAAACCATATTAAAATTTATTACTGCCAATTTTATTACATTATAGTTCAAAGACAGTGCAGAGGAGGAATATAATAGACTGGTGGTGTGAATCGCCAGTTTCCGGGTAATTTCACTTCCTTAAGTTTATTCGCTTTTGGGCAATATTTTATTCGGGAGGTATATTTATTTATTTTGCAGTCTTGAACTTTGGAGCACTTAATATTAAACTGAAACAAATATATAATTCGTATTCGATCATAAATTAACTTAGAATAAACAAAAGTCCATAGGTTTTCGGCCAAAAACTTCTGGTCGGGATTTTTTCTTCCCTGCTCCAACTGTTCAGTTGTGCTGCAATTAGTTGGGAAGGAGCCGAATATCGAGATAGGGTTACTCTATTGTTTTACTTTTTGCTTCAATCCTGTTTACAGTCACTGGGCAAAGTAATCGACCAGTTCAGAAGTGGTAATAAACTAGTTCGAAATTTAAAAAATTATTTATATAATTTATATGATTTAATTATGATTCATTAGGATCTTTGAATGTAGTTTTGTAAAATTATTTCTGAATTGTTAATAATCAAAAATATTTTGAATTTTTGATAGATCTTAACTTACTTTTTAGTAAAAAAAACTCTTTAGATTATTCCAATTATCTAATAGAATTTTTAATAAACTTGAAGCTCTTTAAGATTGATCTTTTGTTGTATAATGTTTAAGCAATGATTTTTCAAATTTATCTTAAAACTATCAAAAATGTTTCTTTAATTAAAAATGAAATAAATGAATTTATATTAGAAAAAAAGTAATATTTTAATTCTTTTTCATATAAATTTGCATTTAATTAAATAATTGTTAAATTGTTGAATTTAGAATCTGCTTATTTAGCCCA
Organism: Clogmia albipunctata; assembly: GCA_001014945.1. Classification (NCBI taxonomy): domain Eukaryota; kingdom Metazoa; phylum Arthropoda; class Insecta; order Diptera; family Psychodidae; genus Clogmia; species Clogmia albipunctata. The sequence continues at coordinate 19,447 of JXOV01003982.1, forward strand.
AAATTAAGTTTATGAATATGTTTAAATACTCTTCAATAAAAAGTGTACTAAATGACATCCGAAAACACTGTTATAAGAAAATGTCGAATTCTTTGTTGAATGACTGCAAATTTCTGGTACTTGTTTCTTCACCGCAGAAAACAGAAACGACATGCAGAGAATGGCGAATTTGTTGAGTTTGGCACTGCTCTCTTCTCCGTCCGATTGATGAATGGCCTTTTATTTCGGGCTTGGATGCTTCCTCGCTTGTTGTACTTCATCCCTCCTCTGTCTGACCCCATCACACTCCTCTTCCGGTCCAGGGCAGCAATTGTTTGGCGACCGATGTCGATGATAATTCGAGGAGAGGAGTCGGATCGGGACAAAAGCAGGAGCAACTTCTAAGTAAGTGTTCTTGAGATTATATAGATAAGTGGACTGTCTAACCCCGCAGACTTGTTCCATCCTCATCCCCTGCTGATTCCACAAACTCCACTTCAAATCAATATATATTTTTGTTGTTTTTGAACATATTTACCAATGTTTGTAGGTTTGTAATTGGTATTTTCAATCAATCAATAGAAAAATTTGTATTACATCAATAAATAAAATCAATATGTTTTAAATTTTTGTTTATATAACTTTTTTTAATAAATTCATAGATTTCTCTATTTGCCTATTTAAGTTTAAAACATTTTTCTTTTCCAAATTTTTCGCTTTCATTTTCTTTTGTACAGTATTTAAGCTTTTTATATAAAATAGTTAAATATCCTTGTTTCCATGGTTTTCTATTCAAAGATTTAAGCAAATTATTTCAGAATCAATGGCTATTAATGTTCCATTATGTTAATATGGCATTAGAGCTTTTTGTTCCCTAAAGTCTACGTTTATAAATTTATGAGTTATATGGTTTTTTAAATTACTGTTTTCCTCATTTTGTATAAAAGATTCACAGTTCCATCATTTATTAAATTTTAGTTAAATTATCAAATAAAACTTATTTATTTATTAATTCAATTTATAGTTTTAAAAACTAATTACACAAAATATTCTTAAAAACTATCTTATATCTATCTCAAGTGCTAAACTATTTATTTCGTTCTTAAATCTAAATATGCTACAATTAATAATCACTTCTGGAAGATTTTTATATTGGATAAGCCCTTTAATGAACCATTGGCTATTACAGTGTTGGGTTTTGAATGTTTTACAAAATATTCAGTGGCATTTCTAAAATTGTAAGATTGGCTTTATGGATGTACATCATCGTGTTACGCCATATTAATTGACCTGGGGATAATAAATCAAATTTTTTAAATAATTCAATTGACGGAAAAAGAATATCGATATTAAATAATTTGTAAAATTATTAATTTTTTTGTTAATAAAATTTTAGTGATTTTATCTAAGTTAGATTTAATGCTGTTAATTAGTCAGGTCTTATTATTAATATTTTTTTGATTTTAGTTAAATGGTTATTAATTTTTAAATCATTATTGATTATGATACCCAACTATTTAAATATATAAACTTTTTCAATCAATAAATTGTTAATATTCCAGATATCAGTTTGAATTAAATCGGCCTTTGTATTATTCAATATAACATATTGAAATCTATTATTAAAATATGAATCAACCAGAACCACAGCATCGGAACTAATTTGAAAAAAAAAATTAATATGAAAGCTGAAAAGATCTTGAAAAAATGTGCTTAATCACATCAAATCACAACGAATATAATTCAGAGCGCTTTTAACATTAGCAAATGCTATTACTTTTATAAACTTATTTGTTCGTTGAAATTTTTAATTTTTTTTTATAATTTAAATAAAATATTCAATTAAAATTGATTTTTTTTCCGAATATTCGTTTTTTTCGAATAACCTATGAACGAATATTCGTATATTAAAAGGGCTGAAAACTGGCCGAATGTCAAATAATTCGACTTTTAATCTCTCGTAGTCAATTAATAGCACGTTGTTGAAAAAGGATACAGACAATCTGACCTCTCCAAAATATTTTTGTATGTTTTTCAAATTTAAAATATTTCAATCTAAACTCATATCATGTGTTTGAATTAAAATAATGTCAGCGAAAAAAGCAATTCTTTTCTGTAACAGCTGTAAATTAAATTTTTTATTTTATCATTCGATAAATTGAAAACCTAGTAATTTCCTCTATTCATCAAGAACCGATTGAAAATATTTCTATGATTTCTAATATTTCCTTTTGATTGACATCGAGTATCAATAAAACCAATGACCCACTTCACTAATCAGACCTCGGAATTAATCCCTGCTTCACCGAGCACGAACTTTAGATTAAATGCGATTTTTATTCGAGATTTTCAATTGACAATCGTTCGACAATAATGCGAAATGCCACTAGAATTGTTGTTCATTCCCTTTTTGTCACCGAATTATTAATAAATTCCCCACTGAATTCACATTATTCCCGCTAATATTGTTTTGTCCTCGTCCTTTTTTTATTTCCCTTGTAAACCAATTTTTTCTCGATTTTAAAAAATCGGAGGCGAGGGTGGGTTTTTGTCTCCACAATAGGGACAAAAGAAGACGAAGTCTCTTCGATGAGTGAGTTCCAAATGATTTTTTCATTACACAAGGACGACAAATGGGAATGAAAAGGCGCGAAAGGGATGGAGAGAGCAATGCCACTTAGGAAGAATGGGATTAAATTGATCTTTGATTAAAGGAATATCGCCAGATTGTTCCGATTCTCGGTTTCCCAGAGACATTGAAGCCGGATTAACCGCTGCTGTTGCTCTCGCCTCCAATAAATCACAGGGGGTATCAATCTCTGGATCCCTCATAATCTCCCGAATTTCAATTTAGTCACTTTCTTAGACACCAGGCAATCAAGGGAATCGTTATATCGAATTTATTGTCCGGGAAGAAATCATGCTTAATATAATTCATATAAATTTATTATAAATTTATCAATATTTTGATATAACATAAAATAACTGTTTACCATAGGATTTCTTCTTACTACTGGTAGACGTACATAAATGAAGTATGTATATTTCTGTGTTATATAACATTTTGGAAACAATATTAGTATTATTTAAAGCATTATTCTTTCAAATTAACTTAATAGCAATATTTCAGATAAATTTAAAATGAAAAATCAAAATTAAAAGAAAATGAACTTATTGCACAAAAGACAAGTACACAATATTTCTATTACGATTTTTAGGGACCATTAATAAAAAACAAGTGAATTATATTTAAATTTTTACATCTCACAAATACTATTACAAAAATAAATAATGTTATAGTATATTTCGATACAAGTGCTGTAACAACCTATTTCACATGTGTATTGAACGTTATTTTGTGTAATTCTCCTAAATAAATAATAAAATTGGTTATGACAACAATTTGTAATTTTATTAAATTGGTGACTATTTGCGTGCAAATTTGGTAATATTACCGCACTCTGTGCTGTAAAGTAAACCATTACAGAATCAATTTGAGTTAAAAAGTGGCTACTTTTCGATACGAAATTATACAAAATTAAAATTTTGTCAACGAATATTTCTTATTCTGCGACGAAATAAGAAAAAAATTGCAAAAATTCTATCAGACAATTTGGTTTAAAAAGTATTAATATTTTAAAGAAATAGTGTTAAATTCGGTATAATATAATATCTTGATACACATGTATCTAGTCCTCGACTAAACCAATATGCTTTTCAAATAACAAATATTTCATGACGATTTTTACATGAAAATGGTGATTAAGGATAAAATTTAATTTGAAAATCAAATGACAATGACAACATTTTGTAGAAAATAATTGTATGTAAATTATCAATTGAAATGAACTATAAAATTTGTATGAAACTTCGAGTCACAAACACATTTAACAAAAAACGGACCAAAAGATGAAATGGGTTTTGACAACAATTCTAAAACCAATCCAAATAAAACAAAATAAAATTATAAAATCAATGTTATGCTTACCTTGGCACATTAGAACTTCCATAATACATTATATCACCAATATTAATACCTCAATTCACGAGCAAATGTTAAAATAAGATTTAATTTTGAAAGGCAAAACTAGGAACTCTAACAATCCTATTGCATATATCCTCCCTTTATAACTAAATCATATCCTATTAAATTTTTTTCTTTCTTTTTTTTCAGTCTTAAATTCGATAAAAATATTTTACCCACAACAATTAATAATATTTTTATAAGATAACCAATAATGAGTCATATGTACTTTATAAAATGAACCTTAACCTTTTCTGCTCATTACCCAAAGGCACTATGTGATCATTGTAAAATATTGTAAATATGAAAACAAAAAATTGAATAAAGATATTTTATATAGTTTTTACTGATTTGTATGAAATTTGGCCTTGTTTCTTTTTCATGGTGACGCTTTAATAATATGTTTTCTTGTTAATACAGTAGAATACTATCGGTATAACTTTTGAAATATTATCCTTTTCAAATTTTCTATAAATTTGATGCATCACAGATTATCCCAAATTTGATTTGTTTTTATTATTTATTATTATTTTTTTTATTTTGTTTGTAGAAAATAATTATAAAGTTTATTTCATAATAAATATTAATATTTTTAAAAAATTGTTAATGCTTTGGTTTATCATAGTAACAAATTATTTATTTACATCTTTTAAAAGATAAGGATTTAATTTGATATATGTTGTACCACATTTCAAAAGAAAATTTGTGGTTTGAAAATGTGCCTTAATTATTGAAAAAATTTTATAGAAAAATATAAAAATGTAACTTGTCTAATGACACTTGACATTTGGATGGGGAGAAATCGGAAATGGATATTATAAATCGCTTGTAAAACTCGGGTCCACGCCCCATATTAGGTGAGATCTCTCCCCCCTCCTACCCATCTCTCTGTTCCTGTTGTTGTCGTTATCCTTTTGGGAGGAAATCCGTTGAAGGGTCATTACCCACACTAATAAACCATTGTGCGTCGTCGTCCTCCAATTGACCAACACTCGACACTCAACTGATTGCTCTGACGGGTGTCAAGTATCACTTTCACTTGTGATTATCTTCAAAAAAGGAAAGGACATAATGAGGGCGTCATTTTGGGAGCCACTTTTGGAAATAAAACGAATCCCCAGACTCGAATCAATATTGAACGAACAACGACTGGACAAAAAGGGCGAGGAAACAAAACACAAGTGCTTGTGGTCGTAATCATTCAACAGCACTCAATTATTTCGATGAGAGATCCTTGGAATTTCCTTAACTCAACAATTGAACTTTTTATGCATTTCACATTTATCTTATAATTATAAGAGGATCTGACTTATTTCTAAGATTGGCAATAAAAAAAATAAAAGAAATTTGTGTGATTTCATCTCACTTACTGGAAAAAAGTAAAGTGTAACATAGTTTGAACATGAAAATAAATTTAAAGACACAAAAAAATATGTGAAGAGGTACTATGTATATAAAAATCAATTATAATAATTCCAAATACTGTGTGGAATATTTTATATCCATTGTGGAATTACTTTAAGATATGAAAGTAATAACATTTTAATATTTAATGTTAAAATATTTTTTTACGTTTCATTTCCGTTTATGTTTTGATACTCCATTAGGAGCTCAAAAATTTACAAATTTATTTATAATAAAAACAAGACTGACGAACACTCAATGGTCTTTGCAAATATATCGCTCAATATTTGCCATAACAGAATTGATTTTTACATTTCACTCACAGACGCCAACATGAGTTTTATTTACTAGCTTATTTTAAGTAATATCCTTGTTTTTTCATCCTAATTTGAATTACAATATAAAATAAGAAATACATCATATTTTATTAATCAATATATCTTCTAAATATAATTATTACTTTTTTACCTGTACCTGATTAGAAAAAAACGGATGTTTTAAAGAATTAATAAAATTAATGGGATAGTCATAACAGTTTAGCTTTGTGTTACTAGTATAACCCATGATGTTATAAATAAAATAGTAATAGTAGTAATAGTAAAAATAGTAATTGAACATATAATGCTGTGTGTAATGATTACACGTATTTAAGGTAAAAGAATAAAACTGAATGCAGTTTCAATTATAATTTCTTGTACTAATCCAATTTATTTAAATATATAGTAGATTGTTTTAGATTTTTCTATAAAAATATATGGAATCTTGGTATATTGGTTGGTTGGGCCCAAAACCCGCTCGGGGAATACAACTTTTGTGCATTTATAAAAGTAAAATTAAAATAATTGTAACGATAACGAGAAAACGAATCATTAGGTGTTTGGTAGGCACCGATGCGCACCTCCTCCGCATCGTATATCGCTCTAGCTCTACCTGTCTATAACAATGTCTGGCCGTAACTAACTTGTTGCTACAATTGCTTCTTAAAGTTTCCTAAATTTTAAAAAATAATTAAAAATAAACCAATATTTATTTATTTGAAAATATCCTACATAGATTCATAACACAATCCATACAACAGTATAATATTTGCTTTAACAGCTAAAAGAATACCCATGTTAAGATGAGACAGTTCAGTTCTAAATTAACAATAATTCAAACAATATTTTGGAAACAAGAGCAAAAAGAAAGAAAAAAAACATTGATTTAAAAGAAGAAAATATTTGTAATATCGATCAAAATATAAAATTGTCGTAAACAATTTATCAATCAAAATGAAAAAGTGAATTCCAAAATCTATAAGAAAAGCTCTGGAATTGTTATAAAATAGCGACATGATTAATAGATTAAACAATTTCACCCACAATTACAACCGAAATGTTGTTAAACACAATTGCCAATCTGTACAAGAATAATTAAATTGCGGTTTGCGCCAACCCCTATCGTGTATTTGTTCTCGGTGGTGGAAATTCTATCAATAACATTGGCAGGTACCGGTTTTGTTACCCCGTTAAACAGATTGAGAGAGAAAGCGAGTGGATTAGCGGAGAATTGGCTTGCGATTAAATTGAGCCCCAAATTTAAGTACAGTGTTTGACATAAAATCAAATGAAGCTATTAATTTCCATCACCACACAGCTGATTTCCTCAGAAGAACACCCGAGTTCTCTCTAATAATAAAACGAAATGATTTATGGGCTTCACAGTGTTTCAAAGCGCTTTTTAAAGGGGCAGGGGGTTGTGATTCGTTCGGTTCGTTTTGAAAAGGGGCTAATCGATGCTGCTGCCATTAGTTTAGTTTGCGGTGGCGCTCGTTGGTCCCTCAGATATTTGCAAAATGTCACCAGAAAGGGATCGAAATGTATGCTGAATATTTCACACACCAAAGACCTGACTCTGCCTCGAATAAATACAACTAACTCCACACGAGGTAATTATTGAAGTATGGAATTAGTCTCATACTTTTTATTTATTGAGTTCTGTTATCAACGTTCAATGTTCCTTTTGATTATTTTGTGGAAATTAAATTGATAAAAAAAATTAATATTTTGGCCATTATTGCATTTGAGTTTTAAAAACATACCTAGATAGATTTAAAATTTTAAACAAAATAATTGAATAGTTGTGCAATAAATTGAAAGTTTTAATAAAAAAAATCAAAACCGTACTTTTGAATTTTTTGGTTCAATTCTCCCTTTCATTAGTGACTTCTTCAATAAATATGAAGTCAAGTACAGGTAAACGTTACAGTATACAAAATAAAAATTGTAAACAATTTATACAGTTAATTTTAATAATTTATTCTATACATATTCGAAATATTTAAAATATAATATTTTAAGTTTTCTTAGCACAGGCGTGGAACATAATAGGGTTATTTAAGTAAGTTCTTGTACCTTAAAATTCGACACTGAGCTCATTTTTGAAAGTATTAAATTTCTAAAGTAGAATATTCAATAAAAATTTTCTTTCAATTCCTGTAAAGAACATGGCAGTCTCAACCTCGACAACGGATTTTGACTTTTCATTGACTATTTGTTTTATTAGTTAAACAAAAGCACCTAGGCACTGTCTGGTTCAAAAAGCATCCAGTCAATCCGACCTACCAAGGATTCGAATCCATGACCCTCGAGGAAATAGTTTAATGCACAAATATTCATTGAAGGAAAGTTATTACGTTTTATTTAACGTTGCCAAGTTAAAGAAAAAGATACCAATACAATTTTAATTTCATTTTGAAAAATTTGTATAGCATTGTCTTAAAAAACAATTTAAATTGTACATTTCAGGCTAATATTTTTTCATATTAATATGCTATTAATATTCTTTTTTATTTTTAGGAGTACATAATTTTAATCTAAATATTAATATAATTTGACTTTCAGATAAATGATATATAATAAGGATTTTCCTTTGCATAAAGAATTTTTAAATAAAAGAATTTCTTTATTGAATTTATTTTAATAAAATTTGTAGATACTCGTACATACGGCAAATGCTGGAATTCATTAAAAATATAATAATAATTTATAAAATGGATTCGTATGTCATTCCATATAAAATTTAAAATTTTAGTTGATTTGATTAAAAAATTTATTTAAAATAAATATTTATTATAGTTGTGTACAAAAACAAAACTATATGTTTGTACTATTTTCTAAGCAAAAACCTAGAACATATTCCCACCCCTAATAACATATCAACTGGATCGAACGTGTATAAATTGATGGTAAAATTGCTAAATGGGTGGTTTTCCTAATAGATTGAGTGATATTTTAAACATGGATCTATGCTGCGTGTATGTGTGTGTGTTTTGCGGTTGTTGTTTGAAGAATCAGATTAAGCAGATTTGACATTTGCAGGGGTGGTGGCGCACTTTACAGCAAATGCTAAATCGATTGTGAGCTCGTCCTCGTGTGAGGAATCAGCAATGATAGGTGCCGCTTTCACTTTAATTTCGCTTGACAACTTATTACACATTCCCCACATCGAGTCTCTCTCCTTCTTCTCCGGTATCTACAACCCCACATAATTGATTGCATCGACATGTTTGATGTTGAAAATCCATATTGTTGTTCGGGGGTGATTGTTGCTCTTACAATGTGTTTAACAGATTCTAATTCAATCAGCAATGATTCCTCCTTTTTGATGGGGATGTTTTAAATTAAGGGTTTTTGTAGATGTGTTTGAGTTTGGAAAAAATTGTTCAGATTTTTTAATAAATCTATTGTAAATTATTAGAATTTTCAATTGTGAGTGCTTTTGATGTTATTTTTTAAAATTATATACAATTTTATTCAAAAATGCATGAAACCCAATTTTTCCCCATATTTATCAATGAAAGTATATTTTTATATAAATTAAATATTGTTTTGAAGCCATTTAATTCAAAAGGAATAGAATATCAATAGTTTCTATTACTTAAAACCCGAAAAAAGCAACAGTAACCCACCAAAAACGGGAGTGTATTCAACTTTCTGCAACGTTTTCCAGGGGCCAAAATGGCGCCGCGTTGATTTTTGTTTTCTAGAAGTAGCTGTGATGAACCCAATTCCAATATTTTTTTATACTTTTACTCTCAATGAAAGCCTAAACCTTATTGCCAAAGGAATTTTTTAAATTATCGAAAATACCAGAGATATTGATGATTAAATTCAATAAAATGACTGTATTCAACTTCTTGCAACGGAGTGTATGTTTCTATAAAAATTTAAAGAATTTTATAGATTTCGTGTTAATTTATTTAACTTTCGCTGTTAAGGAATAAAAGTCTGTCAAGATCTATATGACTGAAAACGATATTGCTTTTAATATCAATCAAAGCCTTTTGAACACACGATAACAATTTATAAAACCTTTCAATAATGTCAAACTTACTATTCCAAGGTGTTTAAGTTTCTATAATAAAATTAATATCTTTCTGAACTGTAGATTTATATATTTCTGATATAAATCGTTTTTAGTAGAAAATCTTAGTCAGAACAAATCACAACGAATATAAATAAGAACGCATTTTACTGAAACATTTTAAAAAGCAAATGTTATTACTCTTATAAATAAAGTTTGCAGTTGAAATTTTTAATTCATTTTAAAAAATTTACATAAAAATTCAACTAAAAAGGTATTATCCAAATAAAATTCAAGTAGTATTTTATTATTCGAATATTCGATTTGGTTTTGACCAATATTCGAATTTTAAAATCGCCTTAACTTGGCCGAATATTCGAATTGCATTCCCTATATTAATAATTATTAAAGTACGATCATTGCTGACAAGCGTAATATCCGCATCTAAATTTTACATTACAGCGTATATATTTTTTTCAAAAAAAAAAAATAAATTTTTATAAATAAATAATTTCAATTTACTATTGAAGACGATCTTCGAATTCCAAATTTGTATTTTTAAAATATTCTTTATAAATCAGATTTCCTTTATCAGACCATAAGATTGAAGTATTGACTTATCGAAAGATTTATATTTCTTAATTGACACCATTTAAAACTCCCAAAAACATAAATAATCGATTTTTTCGTGGTGGAATTGTGCTACTTTTTGCACAAATTGAATATGACTCTTCTGACCCAATAACTTATTCTTCGTCTCGAACCTTTGCGATTGTTATGATCCATTCTTTGGCTGAGGAAAGTTAATAATTTTCAATTTACCGGCACTGAATCGTGTTATTGTTGATGTCATTAAGAGCAAAAGAAGAAGATGAAGGAAGGTCTGGTTCAATACCATATGGCCAAGTTCTTTCGCGCATTAAATGCAATTCAATATCATTTTCGCATATATCCATAAAATATGATCTCTTGCATCGGAAATTATATATGCAAATTGATCATTGTTATTTCCAATATTCAAATTTATCATTTGCATTTTTTATTAAATATGATTAATGTGCGTATTATGTTAGAGACCCGTTCTTGTCATTAATATCATTTGCAGTTATCGCAAATTATGAATGCTATATCGAACGACGACGACGAATGCAAAAAGAACAAGAGCACGAAGAAGAATAAGAACGAACCGTCACCTTGTTTAACGAATGCTGAATAGTTGCAATAAATATCTGATTTGGATGGTAACTGAAATGGATTGTGTGTAGTGCGGTAGAATGACCATTTGTGGGGCGACCAGTAATCATTTAATCCATCTCCTCTAAATGCAAATAGAGAAATGCCATTTGTATGTAATTATTGTAAAAACTAACAATTGGATTATATAAACTTTAGATAGAAGTGTTGTAGGTTATCATTGTAAATAACTTAAAAATAATAAATAAAATAATTAGGACACTTAATTAAACTGATTAAATTTTTGATGCAAATTTAAATTCCAAAATTTCATTAGACATATGAAGAGACATTTTTTTGGCTTTGTGATATTGTGTCTAGGAAATGGTATATTAATTTTAACTCTTAAAATTGGAACACGCAAATAATTAAAACAAATATTTACAATGAAAGGGAATTGAAAAACAAATCATATTAAGTGGACGTCATTATATCAGACGTTTATAATTTAAATGGCAACCAAACATAAGGCTGTGTAATACAAGATTATAATAAGCGGTTGGTCACTATTAAGAGAAGTCTTATTAAACGGATTCTACTGTACAATTTTGAAATTATGTAGTTATGGTCAAAATTAAAAGCAAATTGGACTTTGCCTTGTAATTAAAACCATGTTTAAAAATGAATATGTAACATATAAATAACAAAAACTATAAATAAAAAAATAAATTTAAAAATTTTCTTACAGTGGGTCGTTTCTCTAAGTTCACGAAGAATGTTCACTAAGTTCGCCGTGAACAGCGAACCGAGTCTACAACAAAAACATACATTGTAAATCAATTCCATTAATGCAACCAGCGAAAATCAATTCATAATTCAGGTGTTTTCGAAGATATTTTTATTTTGACGCTATATTATTTTACTTTTGGTAATACAAACGAACAGTTTTTGTCACCTGAAAATTAAATTTTATATCAAAATAAAACATCAACACGATTAATACAATAATATCTTCCATTTATATAAATCAATATCTTTATTTTTTATGTAATTTACATAAAATTGAAGTATTATTCAATAATTTCAATTTCCACAATTTTCTTGTTTTTCTTCAGCGAAACACAACTTGCGCACAATAATTCACTTATAAACGCTTTACTTGATCATTTCAAAGATTATTTTAATTTAAAAACCTTGACATATCAATCGAATAAATTTTTAAAAAAAATTAAACTTCAAATATAGCGACGTTATTAATGAAACCCGTTTCCATTTGGTCAATAAAAACCGTTCGCAGTGGCGAACTCGAACTGAATTGGTGAGCTTAATGAATAGGCCTGCAGGAGTATAGATGGAAAAAATTATAATTTTATTATTCAATTGTATTGTAATGTACAATTGGACCAAACAAC
>JXOV01003983.1:323-62251 GCA_001014945.1 Clogmia albipunctata
TGGTTTTGACAACAATATTTATTTTCATTATATTGGTGACAATTTGCGTGCAAATTTTGAATTATTTCAGCACTCATTCAATTTCATTATTTACAAGGACAATTTAAAAATAGACATGTCTCACAAATGTTTCAAGGGAAATGTTAACTTGTGAAGTTACCGTTAACTGTTGGAATTCCTAATATAATTTATTAATTAATTGAAACGGTAAACATTAAAATTTCAAAACAGGAAACATTAATTAATTTGCAACATAATCACCGTCATATGGCATAACCGAGACCAATATTTGGTGTAGTTTAATGGCAACAATGGCGCCCTAATTTAGACATTCTTTTCAGTAGTGAAATAAAAATTCAAAATTTTCCATAAAGTGAAACATTACGAAACTCAAATTGTTACACCCTGTGATGTAACGAGATTTGTTGTAAATAATAATTGTAAATATTATTATTGTGATAATAAATCAGTGTTGTTTTAGATGTCATAGAGTGCGTTTCGTTTATATAATTAGCCTTTACAGCGGGATCTTGCCGACGAGAATGGGATATTAATATAAGATATATTTCTTAGGTAAAATATACAACACAAATGGATATAAAAAAACGTATGTTTCGATACGGGATGGAGTGCAAAAAAGTGTTTATATAACTACTCGTATTTCATTATTCCGATGAAAAAATGGTTCAAAATATCACCGCTGAAACAATTTCCCATTGTTATTTTCAATTTCATCACTAAATCTAATCTTCATTTTATCAATAAACAAAATGCCAGCGAAGAGCTGCCTAAGCTTAACTTCTATTGATTTTCCGGATATCACATTGCCAAAAATAATATTGCATTACACTCTGTGCCTGTCTGGTCTGGGTGTCTGACTGTCTGTTGTGCCATGGCATGACAATTTCCATTCCCAATTTATTTCGCATTTCGGAGCGCCCGACTCGTAATAAAGCCTTGGTACCATCTGGTGCAATTAATTTGTCAGAGCTTGTTCAATTTGACAATATCAAATATTCGTTGGGTGTTTTAACCGATTTCCTCTGGTGCTGCTCCCATTTCGGGGAACCAATCGATAAATTTCGCACTTGCAACATCCATGCAGAATTTCTAAATGATAGTGTTTTTGGCACATAAAGATAATGGCACGTTGTCAAAGTGCGAACTCCCCCGATTTTCGCCATTCCGACAGGATAATTTTGAGCAACATATTGCGGCGGCTGCTGCTGCTGTGCTGCTCCAGCTCGGAACTCTTCCATATCAATTGTGGTTTACGATCTGGCACAGCCCTCAACGACCGCCACAGTACATAAATTCACGACACTTTTGTACTCGCTACCCGCCGCTCTCTATTTGCCAGCCAAGTATTTCGCTGTGCCTAGTTTCATTTGCCGCTATAAAACGGTTCATTAGGAATTCTGTTTTTGCTTTTTATTTAGACCAGATTTTTATTTGTTTAAGAAAGTGTTTTACTGCATTTTACTTACGTCAAATATAATATGGAGATAGTGTTCAATTTTTTCATGATTATATTAAAAGTTTTATCTTAACTTTGTTTTGTGTTTAAATATTATGTTTTGCAATTCCTTGCCTACGAAAAAAATTGTTTGATTGTAAAAACATCATTTTTGCTACAAAAATGCACACTCTTGCCGTGCGTAATAGTATATTTCGATACAAGTGGTGAAATAGAGGGTATTACAGCACGAATTTATCATGTACTTTGACGAGCGCAGAAAGTAAAAATAGGTAAATGAATGCTGTAAGAACCTACTTCACATGTGTACCGAACGCTATTTTGTGCAATTCAGAAAAGATACCTATATCGATAATTAATAAAAAAAACCGTTCACAGCGGTTTTTTCAAATTTTGCAACCACACTCACAACTAAATTTGAATAAATGTGTTCATATATTGAAATAATAAATTTGGTTATGACAACAATATGTTATTTCAACAAATTGGTGACAATTAAGACACAGTGTGTTTATTAGAGTCAGAATGGAATACTTCCTAACGAAATTCCCAACTTAAAAAATTCCAATAATAATGTGTAGAGATTTGGTTATGACAACAATTTGTAATTTGATTAAATTGGTGACTAAAATGCGTGAAAATTTTGAATTATTTCTTCTCTCCATGCAAGAAAGTAAACTGTTACCGAACTAATTTGACTAAAAAAGTATACTTTTCGATACGGAATTGCACAACTGACTTTACACCCGCAGGACATAATGTTTTTTGCATTACACTCATGAGCACTGAAATTTGTAATATTTCACATTAAATTTCATTATTTACAAGGAAAATTTAAAAATTGACATGTTTCACAAATGCTTGAAGTGAAATCTTAACTTGTGAAGTTAAAAACATTTGTTTGCTTTAATTTCTGTAAAATAAATTTCCATTTAAAGCAATATAAGGCTATTACTATAATTTACTTACATTACAATTAAGCAGATTTATCTCTGATAATTACGTAATGTGCCTAAAATCGAATAAAAAATCCAAATTATATGCAGATGTTGTTGAAACGGTATTAAAATTTTAAAGCAAGAAACGTAATCACGGTTGTATGGCATAGCCGAAACCAATATTTTGTGTAGTTTATGGGCAACAATGGTGATCAAATTGACTTTGAGACAAATTTGTTGGATAGTTTTTTTCACTAGTGAAATAGAAATTCAATTTTTTTACTGAGTGAAACGTTACGAAACTCAAATGGATATCGAAAACCGTATGTTTCGACATGGGAGTGCAAAAAATCTTTTTTTTTCAATTTGGTATGTGAAGAGCCTAATTTTTTCGCATTATGTAAAATTAAAAGTAACAAAAGGAGAAAAAAAAATTATTAACTGCTTTCACGCATAAAGACTTTTTTTCACTGTTTTTATAGTCAAAAGACTAATCTTATTTCACATATTCAACGTTTTTTATATCATAATAAGATTTTTTCAAACATTATTTAGTAACTTGATATTGTTCCAATTATTTGAAATAAAAAATTACTGTCGATAAACAATTTTTTTTTCAATGTCAAAATTTAGGAGTATTTTATTTCATATCTGTTATGAAAACAAACTTTAATATAACCAGCCGTATTTACACCAATTGTATTTTTCATATCTAAAATTAAAAGAAAAATAATAGTTTGGTTTTATCATTTGTAAGTTAAGAACTATGTTTACTCTATATTGCAGTTGAAGATTATAATCTCGTTTGTTAAATTTTTATGTTACTAAAAATAAAGTTGGAGAACAGTTAATATGTTACAATCAGCAATCTGTTGCATGTTTTTGGAAGAGTTTAAACATTAAATATTTTGAAGTGTTTGTTTTAAGTCAAATTATTCATAGAAGTAAATAAATAGTCCATTTTTTTAAAGAAAATTCTTCAATTTTGTGTTGTTTTTAAAGAAAATGTAATAAAATTTAAACTTACTTATTATTTTTTAAAATATAGATTTCATTATCTATATAAGTATAAATCAATAATGATATAATGTTTAGATAACAACAAGTCTCGATTACAATTCTAGAATGATACGAGTACCTTAATCAAATGAATGACGGAACTAAATTTCTGTTTTCAGCTTTTCGTATTCAATTTATTTAAATATAATTAAAAATGGTTCAATTGTATTGCGAAAATTAGTTTATTAAGATGTTTAAAGTGAGGACAGTTGGACGATAATACCAAAAAAGCCATTTGGTCAAGAAATTTCTGAACACTTTTCAACCATCCCATGTTAAAACTGGAAATTCATTGACTTGGCCAACAGCTGAGACTTTCACTTTTTTCATTCAAGGTGATCGATTTGCCGCTACTGAAACATGTTTGTACTTTTAATGAGATCAATTCAGGTGAACTGTTTCAAGTAAGTGTCACCGATCGTATTTTTGTCGCAAGTCTTTTATCAGGGGGTGTAGCTCAGATGGTAGAGCGCTCGCTTAGCATGTGAGAGGTACCGGGATCGATACCCGGCATCTCCAAATTTTCTTTTTTCAATTTGTTTTGTTTATAAATTATTATTTAATTACTTGAATCCGTATTTTCACACGTATTTGTATTCTAAATTTATAAAAAATTTATATTTTATCAGATTCGGGATGCTGCGGATGTAGTCAAATTTCAAAATTGTGCATTCTACCATATCTCGTTTATTTCCCCGTGAAAATCGCTAAAGATAGTATTGAAGCACGTGCAAAATATAATATTATTTTACATTTCCATCTCAAACTGAATAAATTTCGCATAATTTTCGGAATTAAAGACATTAAATTCGTTTCTAAATTCTAACAAAGACGGAAACAAATTTATAATATAAGCTCTTGATAATATTTTTGATAAAATTTAAGTGTGTATGAAGCATAGAATAGAGGAATTTAGGGACGATGAAATTCTAATTTAAATTCCTGATTCGTCGTCATGTCTTTCGCTTCCGTAATATTGTTATAAATACCTGCCATTTTTGGGAATGAAAGTCGCAAACTCCGGAAAATTTATAGAGTTCCATTATTCTGGGGATTCAGTCGCGACAAAGAGTCTTTAATTATACCAGAAAAAAACCCGAAATAAACCCTGATGTCTTGAAGGGAAGAAAATGCCTTTTAACGGTTCAGGAATTTCTGTGGCTGGAACAGTTTTATGGCACCTCCACTATCGTGTCAGAGGAGTATATCAGCCAGCAGCAGTATCACAAAGCAGAGGTTTTTCTTTGTGGAGAAATACATTTGCATACCTTTCCTTTTATATATTTATTATTAGAAACGTAGTTATTTTTCGAATGAACATATATTTTTTAATCATAAAATTGTGAATGTATGTGCTTGTTGCTCAATTAAAAATTACAGGCAAGAAAAGACTACAATACGTATGAAAATCTATCGCTTCCTTTGGTATTTTTTTTATCCAATAGCATTTCACCTTTAAATGTTAAAATCAACATCAATCTGTCCTATTTTGTAAATAACAATCAATTTTATTTTATTTAATTGTTTAATACATATGATCTTTGCCATATTTGAGAGTTTGGACTTCCTCAAAGTAATTCACTACAAATTTTTTAAAAGATATGTCTAAGCTTTATTAGAATTTTGAGTATATTGATATCCATTGTTTTCTAATTTATTTATTCAAAGGTATTAAACTAGAAGTCCGTAAAAATTTTGTATGAAAATAACCTAAAACTAAATACATCTTTAAGCATAAAATTGGTTAAAATTGAATCTCATGTAATGGACCAATTTTGTTCGTAGGTGAAATTTTTTTTCTCGTACTAGTGCAGAACAAACTTGGTGTAAACTTTATCTTTGAACACAACATAGAGTATTCAAACTGTTTTAAGTTCATTGATGTAATCCTCTCCCATCTCTACAAATAAACATTTCACTTCAAACCTATCGCATGTGATGTACGTCCAAAAACTATGTGAAAATACGGGATTTATTTACAAATACATTTAAAAAAGTGCATAAAAGTACCAATGGTATGGTAGGTGAGGTGTAGAATCCACTCCGAGATAAGCTTTATTCATATAGATATGTGAATAAGATCATTGTAACTGTTATGTCCGTGCCGCTCTAATAATTGTGTAATTGTTGAATTATTTTTATTCTGTAACTGAACTTGAACCGATTAACACTGAATAGTAATAAAATATATATTGAAGTTGGAATCCCCGATTATCATTTACACACACGCTCCCACAACAATTGGCGCAGTCGGTAGGATGAAGATGTACGATAACGTATCACCGGGTGTAAGTGGGACAGTAATACGCCCCTCCTCGTATATCGCCCTAGCTTTCCCTCTCTATCGCTATTGCCGGGTCTAACTAATTTGTTTCTATTGATATAGAACAGTACCAATATTACAAGTCATTTGTCTATATCCCAAAATTATTATTTAAAAAATACTGTTCATTATTTCAATTTTACGGCCATTTTTAAATTCTTATTTACCTTTTTTGTTGTATAAAACAGATTTGATACCTAAATTGGTTCTGACAAAGACGTTTTATACGATTGTCAAGCACATAACGTTTTCAAAATAATTATTTTGTTTGTGGAAACAACTGTAGTCGACTCTTGATAATTCAAACCTTTGATAATTCGAACCTCTCTCGAGGTCCCTATCCCAAAAAATTCTCCTTATATTATTAACTAAATAAATACAATTTTGTGGTCTCGATAATTCGACCGAAGAAAACCTTTGCTATTTATCAAAACTACGGGATAATTGGAAATCAACGGAGTAAAACACTAGAAATCAAAGATGTAAATTTGTAGTTGCAGCATCTCAGCCACCTTCTCTCTTAAAAAAGTTACTTTGAGTTACCTTGATATTTCGAACTGTGGATAATTTTAAGAATTTTGAAGATCTCTTGGAAGTTCGAATTATTAGGCTCTCACTACTGGCTTAAACCACAGTGTTATATAATGTCTTATATTATCGACCTAGTTTTGTAAATAACTATAATAAGATAATAGCTGATAAATGCGTAAATTGAAACGAATGATTATGAACCCATAAACAGTGACTAACAACACTCTGATAATAAACAGTAAAGATTTTTAATAAAACATTAAAATAAGTATTCGAATGAGTAGTTCCTCTTTTGGCTAGCGCAGGACGAGTAGAGCTTGAGAAATTGATGGGGCACACCGCCCAGAATGAACAATCTGGGCCACTCTTAAAATTCATAAAATGTACCATATTGTTTTGCCGGGATGTGTGGTGCTCCAGTAACCGAGACTCCGGACATGTTCCATACATTATGTGCTCACTAGACTTTGCCCCGACCGCGAAGGATGGACGGATTTCGCCTACTGAACCGCATCCATTTTCATTCCACCAACAGAAACTAACCAAATCAACAGCAGTAAAGTCATGTTTACCGAATTTTAAAATATGCATTCGCAAAGACACCACATGTATGTTAATGTTGTTTTCGCAAATTTGGAACATTTTATCAGCGAATTCCTATAATAAACTTTTATTCGTACGATTTTCACAGCAGGGAATGAACCACAAATGTTGACTCAATGGCGTATTTGAATAAATTATCAAATAGTTAGGATTCTAAAATTTCGTTTAAAATTTTTTGTTGATTCGTATTAATAATGCAATAATGTTATTATTGTATTAGAGAAATTTTGCAACCCTTATAAAAATAGGATTTTTTTCATTGAAAACATGAATAACTTTTTTTCAGTATTTAGAATTTGTGTTACTTTTTTTTATACTTGTGAAAAATAGTTTTATATGTATTTTATACAGATTTGCAAAACAATTATCATTATATCGGACCTAGTGAAGAATAGACACCCCAGGTTAACTACGATGCGTTTACTGTCCCTGAGGATTGGTACTGGTAAAATAATTTAAAATTGTCGGATTAAATATTAACACAGTACGGATAAATTATTAAAATTATACATGTGAAGAAATGTATTTTAATTACAAATAACTAATAATAATGGTAGTTGAATTGACAATTTGAGAAGAAAATATGAATTTAGCAAACTATCATAAGTGAAATATACTTTCATACTATCCAATTTACAAGAAAATTGATTTTGTGATTATTTTAAATAATTGACAACAAATTTATGAAGAAACTAATAAGTTATTATTCACAGTGTATTTCAGATTGTCTAACTACCCTAAATAGATTGTTTTAATAATACCCCATAGAGGAGAAAAGAAATGCGGTTACAATGCGGACAATGTGGTTTTTCGTATTTTTCGTAATTTCTCAAATTTGATTTAAGTATTCGCAAATCTACTTTGACAAGCAAATGTTATCTGTTAAGAGATATACTATGTGTAAATTTGCAGATTCTGTTTCTTTTGGTTTTATAGAAATCAAAGATTAACGGATGCGGATATAACCTTAATTGAGACTGTATATTTGGAAAAATCTTATGTGATTATGCAAAAAAATGAACTTCAATAGATCGTGAATGTATTAATTCAATTATGATTTATACTTTTAGACTAATCAACAATTTCTTCGTTTGATCAGAGTGAAGAATGAGCGCGATTTTGCTCCCACCTCTTTGAAATTCTTCTTCGAAACCGCCCCTCTCAAAAAGGAATTCAAAGCGCAGCTCAAATAAGTGGAAGAGTAAAGATTACTTTCAAAAATCCTCTCCTCTCAACGCAATTTAAATCGAATTTGATCTTTCTCCTCAGAAATTTGTGCACACAATTATTAAGAAATACTCGGTTTCCTTAAAAATTTAATTCAATAAAGTTGTTGCTGTTTATACATAAATGATTTATTATATAAAATGTAAAGGAAATAGTGATTATTAATATTATCACACGCATTCAGGTTTTGGGCGCGAACCTTTCCGCTTTGACTTCAACTCCGCTCGGTGGAGAGAGCGTAAGATTTAATAAACTCCTCCGGCGCAAGGGAGAGAGCAAAAAGAGTCGAAAAATTTGCGCTTCGGCGAGTGGGATGAGTTTGCTCCGAAAATTTACTCTGGTAATAAGGCAGCGATGGAAATAAAGTGAAATTGAGAAATATAAATTGTACAAATTTTAAATTCGTTTGAAAAAACATAATGTCATATATAAAACCTGAAAGTACTCTTTCAGGAGTTGATAGAAACAACTCCATTAAACACCTCATCTTATCGACTTTATTTTATAAAAAAAAACACTATAACTTTTCATTTCCAAAATTCAATTTTAATTATAAGATTCCTCCACAGTCCTCGTGTAATAAAATAGTACTTTGTTAGTGAGCGCACAAGCGTCATAAAAGTTTGCCCCAAAAGCTATAAATAAATTGAAATTAGTTTGGAAAGGTCTTGAAAATTGACAAATGTTAATTAGTAATTAATTTTTCGGGTAATTACATTTGGTGGCGGTAAACATATAATTTGGCACAAAGGAAGCTCCATTTAAGTGGAAAATATTTTGAGAATTTCGACTTTGGGGTGCCAGTAAATTGATATTCAAAGCAAACTTTCAACCCCATTCCCTCCATTCTCGGCACATATTAAAGGGTATAAATCTTGAACTTTTGGCAATGAACTAAATATTGTATGAGCATGTGGGGGACGTAAGTTTTAATTAAAGGAAATAAAGTTTGCAATTAATACCACCAATTTCTGTGAGGCTCCTCAATTTAGATTTCTGAGTAGCTCCCCTTTCATGAACGATAGATAGTTGGCGTTTGTTTTCGGGGTGAGGGGTTAAAATGAAATTTGACCTAAATTGCTGGTTCGAGTTCCCTTACATTTGAATTCAAATAAACTAGGCGTTGTTTGCTTGGTACCAATTAATTGAAAAACCAGTTTCATAATTCTTAGAAATTATTTTGACTCTGAAATATCTGTTTGCTTCAATTGAGGTTTCGAATTAAAATTCTGGCCATCTTTCCCACAAAATTGATCTGACATTGTGCAAATTTCAATGTTGCATTTAAATAAGAAGGAAGTTTAAATATTCAACTGATCAATTAAACATTATTAGAATTATTTCCAGTTGTTTTATTAATCACTTTTAACAATTAGGTTGTTCTGTTTTGTGTGACAGTANAAGAGCATTTCTAATGTCTAAAATTGTTTTCATCTCTTGTTAAGTCTTTTCTTTTTCAACATCAGTAAATTCCTTAATATTGATTCTACAANGACAGTATCTCCAATGTCTAAAATTGTTTTCATCTCTTGCTAAGTCTTTTCTTTTTCACCATCAGTAAATTCCTTAATATTGATTCTACAAATACAAGTTTTTTTTTTTAATTCTTCAAATTTTGTACATTGATCGAAAATTAATTAGTCAGAATATGTTCATTTTCAATATATTTTAATCATTTGGCGTCAATTCTCGATTATCATAAACTTATACTAAGAACAATTTAATTAATTTGAGATAAAAATTAGATTTTGAATATCTAAAATAAATTATTAAGAGGTAAAAGAGAATTATAAATGAAAATATAAAATAGAAAGGATTATTGTTGGACATCTAATATCTAATCTTGGTACTAAGTTTAGAAAAGCTAGGAATAATAGAACAGGAATTATAACTTTTTATGTTTTAAAAACGGGAACAATTTCTTTGAACTCCAATATTGGTTTGATCAAAAATCTAAAAATTTACAATAACTTTAAAATGTTTCTCTTGAATATTATTCAAAAGAACTTCTCATTTTAAAATAATCTTAATTGAGTTAATTTATTTCTAAAGTTTTAATAAAATTTAGGAGTTTTCTTGAACAACTGTACATTGAATCATTTTCAATAATTAGATCAATTGACAAATAAGTGTGTGTAAAAAAAATATATAAAAATATGAATAAGCAATACATAATTAACTATTTTTAATTAAAAGAACTGTCCCATTTTCCTGAATTACTGAAATACAGTATTCTGAAATACTGGGAGTAAATATTAACCTGTCGTAAAAGGATGAAAAGAGTATATATTATCTTCGATTAATCTTTAATTATAACTGTTAAATAAACTTAAAATTAATAATTACTTAATAATTAAAATACCTTTTCCCAATTTCGATATAAAAAGTACTGGATTTATTATTATTAAATTGTTGTTGTATATACAAACTTGGTTTGAAAAAAGGCGGTTGAAGAATTTTGAACTAAACCGCCAAATCTTTGTTTAAATTGAATAATTTAATTGTTTTTATATTGTTAAACTTAGAACTGGTCTGTGGTATGTATATATATAATCTGAAAAGTTACCTTTTGATAGAAAAATGGGTATATATTTATGATTTTTTTTCAGGTTTACACAAACAAAATCAAAATGATTCATTAAATGTTGGTTTTAATTTTTAAAACTACAAAAAGCGCCCAGAGTATCAAAGTTATGATTCAATGTTTCCCATATAAATATTTAATTAGTTTTAATTAGTTTTTGTGCTATTTTACAAATGAAAATTTGGAAAAATAGCATTCGTTTCTCGACGTTTGATTCAGTTTTCTCNAAACAAAATCAAAATGATTCATTAAATGTTGGTTTTAATTTTTAAAACTACAAAAAGCGCCCAGAGTATCAAAGTTATGATTCAATGTTTCCCATATAAATATTTAATTAGTTTTAATTAGTTTTTGTGCTATTTTACAAATGAAAATTTGGAAATATAGCATTCGATTCTCGTCGTTTAATTCAGTTTTCTCGAAGGAAGCTATTCGCGTCGTCTCCTAGCAGAAACAGCCTTCCTTTTTGAAAACCGAAACTTTAACCGCCTTGAAACGAAAATAACTATTTCACGTTACAATTTGAATGAGAGCTCTTGTTTTTAATCCTACAAATTGGAATGTTTTTTTGAAGTTTGCAACATAAAAATGGTTATTATTTATCGTTTATAAAACATTTAACAGCACTAAACTAACTAAAATTCGATCTGATGATTCACTAAAAATTGTCTCGAATCATTTCCTGGGTCTGTCTACAGGTCTCTTACTTTTTTTGGGAATCTGTTTTTATCCATCTTGGACACATGGCCTGACCAACATAGTTTGTTTAATTATTTTGATAGAAAAATTAGAGAGCTTATTTTGTTCCGAGAAAAATATTAGACAGATTTAATAAGTCAAACTTTGTTTATGCGTTTTATGATGGGTTAGAATAAAAGTGTTTATTAGGCCCGCCATTCGGCACCTCACACTACGGCAGTATAGGTCTAGCCATTTTTCAGGAGATAGTAGTTGTTAGTAATATTCACAGTGAGTATATGGATTAAATAAATAAATAAATTATATCAACATATACTGCATTACATTNCTGCTCGTATTTAAATGTTATTTAAGATATTTTATTCCTGAATAAATTTCTTAGATTGATTTAATATCAAGTCTGATATTTNATAGTAGTTGTTAGTAATATTCACAGTGAGTATATGGATTAAATAAATAAATAAATTATATCAACATATACTGCATTACATTACATTTAAGATAATTCATTTGAATTTTTCTTATTCCTAAATAAATTGTTTAGATTGATTTAATGTCAAGTCTGATATTTTGCTTGCTGAGGATAACCAATTATATTTACTTGCTTTTGACCAGTAGTCTATCCTTTATGGTCAATTGGGTTGAGTCGGGTTTTGATGATTACTACAAGAATTCGATAATAAGTAACAAGAAGCAACTTGATGTAGAAATTTTCTGTTTAACAACCACACATAAGTACATTACATATTCTACATAGATGGTGCTCTTCTTTATGACACATGGCTTCCAATTGATGGAAACTTTATCATAGTTGCTGGCAAGTTCAAGTAGACTCAAGTGATGGAAGACAAGTTGTGTTGCCGGGGAATAAGTAAGCTTTCATTTCCCCGAAATCTCTGAATATGGTTCATCATGTGAACTTTGAGCCAGCCATCCAACGAACGAACGAACGACGACGACTGGAGGAGGCGAAGAGATTAAATTGAATTTCAGTTTGGGAAACTTTTCAATGGATCTCCCCAAATCTACAACTGTTTTGAATAGGAAAGACGAGCTTGAGAAATTCCCTAATAAAGTTCATTGGGATTGGCAAAGTGTATAGTATTAGATTAGAGAGACACATACACACAGAGAGCGAGCAGCCTGGAAAGAGATAGGAAACCGCAAAATACTTGGCACAAAGAAGACTTGAAATCGCAACAAAGTTGAACACGTCTAAACAATGTTTAGTTGTGGGATAAAATACACACGCTGGCTCATTTTCTATAAATTAATTACGAAGAAGATTTGCGGAATGGCAAAGTTTTGTTGCGTTCTGAAAGCTCTTCAGATCCATCTGTCTACTCTGGTAATAGACAATTTCTACGGAAGAACAATTTCCGAAGGCAAATTGGTCGAATGGAGAGTTTACTGAAATTCTTTCTCATGATAATTTTGTGAAGATAGAAATTTACGTCAATGGATATGGTTTTTTTTACTAAAACGAAAATCAAACTCATAAATTTGTTTGGGGAATGAAAAGAATGTTCTTTAAAACATTATGAATTTTTGTTGCATAAAATTGATGATTATGGCACTACTATTTATTCTGTTATAGGTGTTTTTTTGTACTTTAAAGCACTAGTGTTTATTGTTAAAGTGTCACCTCCGTGAAAGAAATCCATCAAATCTAAGTTAGTTTTATGAATATTTGAATAAATGAGAGTGGGAATCAAGATATAACGTTCTCTATCGCTCCGAAAGTGTGTGGTGGAGAAACTAAGTTTTAAATTTGAATTAAAAAAACAATTATTTTATTAGTCTCTTGTGTTAATTTAATTAACGAAAAATTAAATCTGGTCAGTGTCATTAAACATGGACTTTCTTTAAAACACTCTCTATACTCGTGAATTTAAAGGACCGTATCCTAGTGTTTAATAATGCTTTACCCTATCCACCCAGTTTTACTTACTATATTAACTATAAAAATTATAAACTTTGTATTATAGTTTATAATATATCAGTGCTGTGCAGCGAATGCTCAAATCGAATGAAATCGTCCCAAAACAGGGAACGATCGGAACAAGCGGAGAAAAAGTCATAAAATTGTCTTCGAGAACTGGTCAGTCTCGACGGTGCAGGTTCATGTGTCATGTTTCCACCCTTCAATAAGGAAGGGAAAAATAATAATATTCCAATTTTGGTAGGTATGTAATGCATGTGGTTATTCACAAAAATAATACATTCCTTAATTGCAGAGTAAGTTTTCGGAGCAAAGTCAACCCACTCACCGAAGGGCAAATTTTTTGCCTCTTTTTGCACTCTCTCTCTCTTGTGCCGGAGAAGTTTACGTAAATCTTACGTTCTCTCTGAACCTAGCGGAGATGATGATAAATCTGGACGGATTGCGCCGAAAATTGAATGCGCGTGATAATATTAATAAACGCTATTTGCTTTTCATTTTATATAATAAATCATTTATGTATAAACAGCAACAACTTCATTGAATTAAATTTTGAAAGAAACCGAGTACTTTCTTATTATTTTAGTTTAATAATTGTGTGCTCAAATTTTTGAGGAGCATGATCAAACTCGATTTCATATGCGCTGAGACTAGTGAAAGAATGATTTTACACTTTACTTTTCCACTCATGTGAGCTGCGCTTAGAATTCCTCTTTGAGAGAGGCGCTTTCGGAGGAGAATTTCAAAGAGGTTGGAGCAAAACCGCGCTCATTCTTAAAAAGTCAGTTATTTTCTTTTCAATTTATAGAAAATTTCAAGAATATCATCGACATATTATGGTACTTTATGGATATTACTTGCTAAAAATTTATTTCTAATAAGGGGTTTAGTTTTGATATTGTAGAAATAAAAACACGTAGTATGTGCATGCCATTAATAAAACCAATAAATGTTTCAACTAAGTATTGAAGTTGTTCAAACTATCTACAAAAATCAAAACCTTTAGTGTTCGAATTGATCTTGAAAAAATTAATTTAAAGAAGATGATTCCACAAGCGTAACCATGGAGAACATTGGGCAAATAACTACATAACTACAATTCCTCTTTACAATGTTTCTTGATTTTTCTACTTGCTTTTCAACAATATCATACCTTTTATTGGAAAACACTTTATTATATATTTTATAAAAATCACACTACTTTTATAATTATTTTATAGTAAGTTTAAAAAATATGTTGCTTTCGATAAAATTTCTATTAAAAAACATAAAACAACAAATTTTCAATACAAATTTCTGGCGATTAGATATTTGTTACGTGTACTTAAGATAAATTTTCTTCGAAGAAAGTTCTATGGGCAACTTTTCTTTCTAAGAAATTACCCAAATTCCTGGGAGATTTGAACTCATGGCTTTGTGATGATGTTTCTGACGGGAATCATCAGAAGCGGGCTGTTCTAATTGAATCAAAGCATCCTGTCTGTGCCTCGTACTTTGGCCAGTCCGACTAGGATTTGAATTATTCATGGCCAGTATCAGTCATTGGCCCAGCCTCGAGCTGGTCCCTTTGCCCCTCAGACTGCAGAAATATACAACTTCTAATTCGGTTATCCAATTAACAATTAAAATGGTACTCGACAAAACCGGATTAATTAAGAACGAATACTCGCCAGTGCTTTTTGAATAATTTGCGGTCGTCGACTCAACAAGTTCTCAGCGACAAGTCTTTGTGGCTGCTATATGGCCACCATATAGCCCAATAAAGTTAATCAGGGTCCACACACCAAATCCTTACCAGTCGTCGAAAATCATAACGCTGTTAAGCTCTTTATTTAACTCTTTCATACGGAACAATTTTATTTCCGTTCAAAAACTTTCTTTCATTAACCAAAAGACCTTTCTTGTGCCATTTTTATATTTTATGAATTTTGTGTTTGTTTAAATTTAAGTCTTATTACGCTTATCCAGTATGTTTCATATGATACTTTAGGTAAAAATCGATTGACAATGAGTCCATTATTTAAGATTGCCTTCATGGCTAGACCTTCCAATTTCTTAGCTATTCCGAAGTACTTGTATATCGTTATTGTAAAAAAACTATTTGTTGTCCATTTTAAAATNCTAATTTCGCTTTTCTAGTATGTTTCATATGATACTATAGGTAAAAATTGATTGACAATGAGTCCATTATTTAATATTGCCTTCATGGCTAGACCTTCCAATTTCTTAGCTATTCCGAAGTACTTGTATATCGTTATTGTAAAAAAACTATTTGTTGTCCATTTTAAAATCTATGAATATCTGATGTAATATAGATTTACGCGCAGTGGTGTAGCTAGTAGTTTTGCCACCCGGACGGAAATATGCAGCCCCTCACTCGCTTAAATGAAAGATTAAAAAAATAATGCCATTTCAAATTAAATTTGAAAATTGGGAAGTAATAATAACGGTCATTTCTATGTAACATAAGCCTATCCTTATACTGTGTCTGGCCTTTACTGCCCTCATGAGCGGTTGCCAAATGGCGGGTCTTTTGCACATATATCAATTCCACCGTTACAGAAATAATGGGTAGGGAAAGCACTTACGTGAGGAGGAGGAGGAGATGGGCGGCACCCATCACTCCAAGGAATCACGATGGTGCACCAGACCGGAAATCATTTATATGTATCTCATGTATCATGTATTTCATACATATAAATGAGGGTTATAACTCATTTATGGGTTGTTCGGTCCAATCTTACGTACAAACTGACCTTTAAGAAATTTCATCGGATAACGTAATCTTTTCAGCCATCGCCTCTAAATGAAAATTTAATGGCTCCTGAAAAGGGGTTTAATCAATTGAGTCCAAAGACTGATTTAGTACGCTTTTTAATAAGCGCATTTTAGCGCGATGAAGAAATTATAATATAGAAATGGCACATTTCTCGTCAGAAGTTGCTTGAAAAAAAAACGGGATGTCGAATGCAGATAGAAAGTAGATGCCGTAAGCAATGTCATTGGAGATGCGCTTGTTACACTATACATAAATGAGATGATGGGATCGTATTTCGATCATGCGATGTTTAGACTAGTTTTCGATACCAAAATAGGACATACTATATAACCATTGTGGATATCAAAGAACTCTGTAGGTAGGCGTGGAGATAAAACATACCGACGAATGGTGATATCATCGTGGAGGACCCAATGGAGGAAGTACAGGGTTTCGAAATCAAAAGGAACCTCTGGACGACGTTAAACAGAATTCACACTGGACAGGGAACATGTAACTACCAACTATTCAAATGGGGTTATAAAGATAGTCCGTTTTTTACTTATGGAGACCTATATCAAACAATCCGCCATGTTATTGAGGAATGCCCAGATAGAAAATTTGAAGGAGACCAGGAAGATATTCATTATTGTTCCCCGGATGCCATTGAATGGATGCAATCGCTTGACATATTGCTACGATCTAGAATGTATTTTTCATACAATAATAATTATAATTGTCTATCCTTTTGTACTCTTCGGTATCCATTTACAATAGCAACTAAACAAACTAATCTAAAGTTTAATCAAAAGAAATATTGGTTTATTCAGTTAGATGATTATTTTCAAGAATATTCCTCTCTACAATTACAGATTTATTCATTATTAGAAAATCATAGATAAATATAACGGTGAAATAAAATATTGCAAATCTCAAATCAATTTTCAATCTTAGTAAATGGAAATGACACATTTAATTATTAATAAATAGAAGTAAAATTTGCTCATCAACATTAAGCAGTTACGAATGAAGGTTATTTAATGTATTTTCACATTTTTCTTATTGCATTTTTGTAGCCAATTTTGTAAAATTGACATTTTCCCAAGTTTAAAAAATTGGAATATTAAAAACGTCTATAAAATTTTAATATATGGATTGAATAAATTATGCCATTATTTCTAATTTTCATATTGAGGAGTTTGGATGTCAGGAGAATATTAATTTCCTATATTGGGTTTATGACACCTTTTCTTGTGTGTTTGGGGAAAAGTTTGGCATTGATATGCGTCACACATTATCTAGGCAAAGGGGAAGATGATTGAACCGTTTCTAAAAGTTGTATTTAGAAGAATCACCTGGAGCGACACTTCTCACTTAAACTGAACACGTTTTGCTGTTCGCATGTGTTCCCTTTATTACAGCCATCAGCAGCAACACCAAAACGGGAAAAACGAAGATGAAGAAGATCGAGATTAGGATGAGGAAGTTGAAGCAGGGAAGCGACAGGGAACGACAAGGCTTGTTGCGGGAACAATTGTGAAGCTCGCTCTAAGCAACATGTTTTCCAATCACACCTCAGCGTTGCCACCTTGAACTACCTACCTACCTACACACCTCACCAATTCCAATTCCCTATAAAGCAACAGCAGAAGCAGCATCCAGAAGAGAAACACATCCACAGAGACCTGTTCAATTTGGCACACAATCCCGAGGAGGTAAGGTGGAGCAACACGACAGATTAAATTCTTGTAATTGGTTTTGTGTTTTATCATAGACTAACATCCGTTTGATATGGGTTTTAGTCAAAGGTAAAAAGAACAAGATGAAGATGAAAAAGAAATGTCCTCTCCCACAATACCAGTGGTTTGTCTCTGCTGTATTTTCAACTAAAGTAGAGTTGGCATCTGCACTTTATTGAAATCTTCTTTCGTCGGACTCAAAACTTGAAATATTTATTTATTAATAATATTTGGCGTGGATCAACAAAAGTATCATAATAGTAAACGAAACTTATCCTTAATTTTAATATTGAGATTAATTTTCCCGTAAATTATAGCTTTCTTTTTACATTAAAATCAAACTCGCAAGAAGGCTGCTTTTGTTTTTACGCGACACAATTACTACTTAATAGATCATTAATTGAAAAACATATTTTTGCACTCCCGTATCAAAATATACGCTTTTCGATATCAATTTAAGTTTCGTAATGTTTTACTGTTATGGCACTCGGTAAAAATTTCGAATTTTTATTTCACTAGTGAAAACATGTAAAAAACTATCCAACAAATTTGGTCGCCATTGTTG
This sequence comes from Clogmia albipunctata, assembly GCA_001014945.1. NCBI lineage: Eukaryota > Metazoa > Arthropoda > Insecta > Diptera > Psychodidae > Clogmia > Clogmia albipunctata. The sequence continues at coordinate 18,769 of JXOV01003983.1, forward strand.
CTCTTAAACAACACAATATTGGTCTCAGCTAAGCCATAGGACCTTGATTAAGTTGCAAGTTACCGTTTCAACAGCCATCTGCATATAATTCGGCTATTTTTGTTCGATTTTTGGCACATTACGTAAATATCAGAGATAAATCTGCTTAACTGTAATGTAAGTAAATTAAAGCAATACAAAAAAAATGTTCCATATCACAATGAAATAGATATTAGTTAAGAGAAATTCCAACTGTTAACGGTAACTTTACAAGTAATGGTTTCACTTGAAACATTTGTGAAACATATCAATTTTTTAATTTTACTTGTAAATAATGAAATTTAATGTGAAATTGTAAAAATTTAAAAGCTCGTGAGTGGAGGGCGAGAAACGTTATGTCCTGCTCGGATGTAAATTTCTGTTTTTTACCGTTGACTTTACACCCTCGTAGCACAAATAACTATTTTGAAAAAATTCAAATTAAAAGGCAGTTCTATAGAAATCAAGCCATTATTATTATTTTATTGAGAATACCGGATTCTGTTTCAATAGTATTTTAAGGATAAAATTTCTATTTGAAAATCAAATGACCTTTTATATAACCTTTTCATTTTGTTCAAATTGATAATTCTGTGAATGAAAAAAAAAAATGGTTAAAATTATTGATTTTGAATTGGTGAAATTTGTATGAAATTTCTAATCACAAACACATTTAAAAATGATGGCCGAAAAAGGGAAAGAACGGAAGGGGTTTTGACCGATTTGTATAAATTTAGCCTTGTTTCTTCTTCATGGCTTAGCCCAACTATTGAAAAAATTTACTGAAGTTATTAAGAAATTCAAATCAATGCAAATTTTTTAAGATAAAAACTATTTGTTTAAGTGGAAATAAATTTATCTTGTAAAAACGTTTACAGTCATTTGTAAATGATCGAATGAACATTTATAATAAATATTTATACAACATTGTCAATCATATAAGGCATTATTAAACACAAGGGTTGTTATAAGCCACGAGCGTAGCGAGTGCCCTAAAGAAGGCCCGAGTGTTTATTAATGTTTATTGACCGTGTTTTATATAAAATTTTATGCATTTTGAAATAAATTAACAAAAAATCTTAATAATTCTTTAAATTTTAATAGAAATATATGTTGCTCTGTTCATCACACTATACCTTGCTCAATGCATAATGCGGGAAAAGGATAGGATATTCATAAATTAAAATAAACCAGTGTAACGGTTTTGCATTTTTAATAAAATTTGATTTGATTGTACAGATCAATAAATTAAGAGAAACTCGTTTGGCAATCGCTTTTGATTTCTTCGGCACAAATTCTTATATTTGGATAATAGTTTTCAATAATTTTTATGTTTCTATTTCATAACAAAATGTTGATTCGATACAGAATTTTTAAATATAAAAATCCATAACTGTAATCTGAGAGTGTGTGTAGGATAATGTTCGTTAAAATTTGTAAATATTTAACCGTTAAAAACCTGCAGTATCAAAGTAAATTTTCATATAAATTGTTGAATTTCGTTTACGAAGGTCACATATTATTAATAATAAAGCACTTGTTGTATAATAACGACTTATACAGAGCAAATTAGAGTGCCATATTATCAATTTTAAGCAACAAAAAAGCATAAAAAATTATATTATTAGTTTTTATATGTTTTAAAATATGATTCTTTGTAATTCTACTCTTCAACTATTGAAATATCTGTCTAAATTATGTGGTTAGTTGATCGGTCCAATCAAAATTTGATTAATGATCAAATATAAAAAAAATTGTTCATCTTCAAAAAAGATAGAAGACTGGCAGACATCGTTTGATGAACCGCTTACTAATCAGAAAACGAATTATTAAAACTTTGAGTATTACCAAGCAAAAATATATGACGAAGAATATTGTCTACAAAATAATTCACATTGAAAAAGATTTCTTAGAAACCCTATTCTTAGGCAAGGTAAGCTTGCAAAGCAGCTTACAATTTGTACGTTTAACCCCTGCGGCTAATTAGAGATGGTCGCAGTTCTTGTGACGAAAGTGCAAATGTTTGTTCGGTCCGCAGAATGTGGTTGCCATTTGAATTAAACCCGAGGAACTCGTAACTTCTAGGGGATTTACATCTAAGACGGTTTTGTGCAGTTTTTTTATGACCATATTAGTCTTATTAGAATTTCTGATTCATTAGCCATTTGTCAGAGGTTTATTTGGTATTTATCCAACCATAGAAGATTTTGAACATCTTTTTCATTATCTTGTTGAAAGAGATTATTATAGAAATTTGGAATTATATTTGTTTCTATTGGAATTCAACATTTAAATTAAAGTTAATTAATACTTACTCGTAGAATGCGATGTGCTTGTAAATGACAAAATCATACCATAGTTGAAAAGTTAGTTTTTGCATTTTTTTGCTCTGTCAAAGTCATCATTATAGCACAAGTGCTTAAAAGAATTCTTTAAAGCACGTGTGCTTTTTCTTTATTATTAAAATGTGACCTCCGTAAAAAAAACCCAATGAATTTATATGGTTGTCAGTTTTGAAGGGCGTGGTTTACCTGTAATTTGCCAATATTAACGATTTTTATTTGAAAAACCACCTATTTGAAGTTTTTTAACTACGCCTTTCCGCTATGAGTAAAAGAGAAATGCAAAATATTTCAAATTTTTAATTTAGAGCCGCTTTACCAATTTTTAATAAAACAATTATTTATCTTATTTTTATGTAAATTTATTTTAAAAATGCATAAAATTTTATATAAAACTCGGTCAATAAGCATTATTAAACACTCGAGCTTTCTTTAAAACACTAGTGCTTTTTTATTATTATTAATGTGTGACCTTCGTAAGCAAACATCATCAATTTATACGAAAGTTCCTTTGATGCCGGTGGTTTTACTGTGAAACATTGACGAACATTTTCCCATACACTCAGATTACAGTTATGGATTTTAATTTTTAAAAATTCTGTTTCGAATCAACATACTGTTATGATGTGGGAACATAAAAATCATTGAAAACTATTACCCAAATATTAGAATTTGTACCGGAGAAATCCAAAACGATTACCAGTTTCTTTAAATTCAGTGAGCGGTGCAGTTACACGAACTTGATCAAATTTTTTCAAATAAAATAATGTTCTATCTCTTTCCCACATTGCGATCGATATATTTTATAAAAAAATAACACGATATGTTAAGAAATTATTGGTATGAAATAGAGCAAAATATATTTTTACAGAAATTCGAAGAATTATTAATATTTGTGTGTTAATTTATTTAAAAATGCATAAAATTTTTTATAAACCGCAGTCGATACGCATTATTAAACACTCGGCCCTTTTTTGAGGCATTCGCTATGCTCGTGTCTTAAAACGACCTTTGTTGTGAGCTTCGGCGCATAATGCTCTAAAAATCCGCTCTATCGGAAAGTATTATACGAAGCTGCGACTTTATTACCTGCCTTATTCTGGCCATATTATCATCCACATTGCCCAATAAGTCATCATTACTTTATTTAAATTCGAAAACAATTTTATACTATGAGCTACTGACGACTGGTTGTGACATTGCAACCCATATTTTCGAAATCCTGGATACATTTGGATTGCCTAACTACCCTGATCAATAGATTCTTTGAAAAAAGCGGTTATAATTCTGACTTATAAGAATTAAACAAATTTCACATAATTTGCAAATCTGCTATGACATAGATTTGTAAGCTGTTTAGATATACTGTGTGTAAATTTGAAGTTCCAGCTTCTTTTAGTGCAGAGATATCAAGAATAAACGGGTGTGGTTATAACCTTAAATTAGAATATTCAAAAATCAACAAAATTTAGACCTTGGACCTTGAACCAATTTCAAAATTTTAATTAAATTCATATTAAAAGTTTGCTTTCCAAAATTATTTAATTTCAAAGTTAACAATTTGTAATTATCAGAATTAGTCTTTTGTAATTATGTTTTAATGATTGAAGAACAAGAATTTAATTAGTATCCGGAAATTGGAAAATGTTGAAGAGTTCAAAGTTGGCGAATAGAAATGTGTTTGTGCACTGTCTCCCGACACGGTCAGCGGTGCTCGACCAGATTCCCGATCACCACATGTTCCTTCCTGAATCGGATGATGGTGATAAAGAAGACACCGAGGAAGAGAAGAGCCTCCTATGACAAAGTGTCGCTATAACAAGTTTTAATTAATTTGCGCTTCCCATGACGTTGCTATTATCATTTTACATGGTATCGTAAATCAATAGAATTTCTGGACATACCACATACTGTACTCTGCTCTCTAGTCCCTACCTGGAGTCTCACACTGTGCGAATTTATGGCAATTTGCATTGGTTCGTCCGCTTTTCTCGTTCAAACTTTGGCCGTCGTGTCATGTGGACTAGACCAGCAGCAGCAGCCAGCAGATCGGAGGCACTACACATACAATACCCTCTATAGAAAAAACAAAATGCTGTAATTTGTAATTAGGCGTCTTCTTTCTCCTTTTGGTGATGCTGTATGACGTAAATTATGGAGATTCGCGAATTGTTAAACGAAAGACAGTGTCTCTGTGTGCGGAATTTGGAAAAATATGAATTTTGATTAATTTATTTTAAATTATTATATTTATTTGTTTATGAAATAACATTATAAATAATTTTGGAAATTAAATAATATTAATTAAAATAACTTTTTAACAAACAAAAAAAACCCAAATGTAATAATAAATTTATCGGCGCCCCTAAGGCCTTATAGATCCATATAGTATAATACATTTCATAGAACAAAGTTAGGTTCTCAAATTCTGCTTATCAATTACACCCCTCATCCATAGCTCTCCGGTTCCGCGCTCGTAAAATAGCTGTATTACCGATCTAGGATCCGGGTAGCATGAATTCCTAATGTGTACTCATCTGCTCCCCCACAAACTCGGCAATTTCGATACTTCCTCCATCTCGTTTCACCCCGTTCCTCATTTCCGTATCGAAATCTGGCTCTCAAGGAGATGCTGCGTTCTCTCTGTAAGTATCACGGCAAATGATCAGTCTTAAGAAATCTGTAATTAGAGTGGCTGATTTTGTTATATTTCAGCTGATGAGATCAATCAAGGTCTCTGGTCATCAGCATTGTCCACACAATTTCCATTCATATGTGCGCCTAATTGATTTCTATTGCGGCCCACCCATTCCGACGACAGTACTCTTCTCGTAGTTCAGTCCATGGAGTTTTACTTCCATTATAGACCTCCAATAGACACTCTCGGAGTATATGGCATGTATTATTTTGGATACTTTCTTCATATTTCATGGCAAAAGCACCTGTTTCAATGTATTATTAATAGAATTCAAATTGTGTAGTATATACAGATACTTGAAATATGTAATGAAATAAGTAAAAACAAAAAATTTTACGCAATATTTTTTTTCAGTTTTCACTAATCACTAGCAAAAATCCACGACATTTTACTATCGATTACTGTCTCTGAGACTCAAAGTCAATCATGGAAAGTCTGAAGAGGATTTCCTCCCATCTTTTTGCCATGTCAATATAACCGTTCAAAATTTCCAAAAAATCGGACAAAAACCATCGTACTAACCATTTTGCTTTACCTTTTACATGTCCACTATAAGTGGAGTCATGAATTATACTGTAATTTATTTATTATTATGTAAATGATTTCTCTTTCTCGATGTTTATAACGAAAAAGTTCAATTTCCAAATTTTGAGGATTCTATTCTTTTTTAGGTTCAGAGTGCTAAGGACTAAAGAAAATGAATAACTTGCTCAATTTTACAATATACTTATTCAAAATTATGCAACACATAGTGATTAGGATGTAGAACCAACCGTATTCCGCTGCGCACAGTTTGAGAACCCTGGTACTAGCCTATAAACTCTATAAACTATATACTTTATTATCTATTCGATTATGTAAGTATTAGTATCCAGAATTGCTCAAAGAGGAAAGTTATAGATAGTAATCATTACTTTATCTGGATTAAAAAATTTGATATATTATTTTCTCATTTTTCGAAATCAGGACTTTAAGATTTTCAAAGTAAGGTACTGGCGGCCTGCTATGACATCGCGACCCTAGTATTTGAAATTCTGAATAAATTTCGGTTTGTCCCCATCAATAGATTGTTTAATAAACTCCCATAGCGGATATAAAGGAGATGCATTTATGACGCTGGCCAATGAGACATGTTTTGTAAATCTGTAAATTTGAAGTTCCTGTGACATCTGGTCCCAGAGATATCAAGGATTCGTAGGTGCGTTTATAGCTTTAACTTGCGCTGTATTTCTAATTAAAAAAGATTTTTGTACATAAAATTATAAATTAAAATGAATGAATTTGAGAACACCGCACTGAGACAGTACTTGAAGGAAGGGGATGAGATAGTTGCGTCGCCTTTTAATTTTCGCATAGTTTTCGCCATACAATGTAAACAAAACGAGGTGAGCGTCGCTGCGCTCTTCGGAGTGGCATGCACGGCTCGCGGACCGGGGCAATAAAACAGCCTATGATATAGTTGGGGCATAAAATTACATTTGCAGATTAGTATAATGAAGCACAGGCAGCTTTGTTTGCACTACGTGTTCTTTGTTTCTCTACACGAAACTCTCTTCCTCTGCGCCGCTGTTGTGCTGAGCTGTGATCTGGGCTGGCTGGCTGTGCGAAACGCGACACGAGGATTTAAGACTCTCTCTCCATCCAGCCTCCATCCACAGCCACGTCCCGGGCCAGAAACGGGGCGCGTGATAGCGGGAATATGTAATTAGTTGTGTGTCACATAGCGAAACATAAACTACACTCCACTCTACACAACCATTTTAATGTACGAGTACCCAACAGACGAGTACTACTAATGAAGAGCAGCAACATAGTCGTCGTCGTCATACCTGGGTCTTATACTTATATCTGTTAATTTAAACTAAGAGAGCTTATTTTAGGCTTTAATCTTTTTCTCAATGTTTCGTCAAAGTTTGAGTAAAAATTTGTATAATTTTGCATAAATTTGTTTAAGAAATTAATTTATTCACATTTCATCTGTTTAAGTAAGAAAAACAATTTGTCCATATTTATTTAATTTGAATTTTTTTAATTATGATCAACTTTAACATTATGGAACTAAAAATGCCAAGTCATATGATTCAAATGTGATCAAGTTTTTTTTATGTTTTTTGTCTAATAAAAAACAGGACCGCGACTTGGGAAAACTTTATTAAATTTAAAAGTAGTTGTTTTTAATCTTAAAACATAATTGATTTATGACAATCTATTGAGATACTATATCGTTTTATATTCCAATTGTGAGAACTTTTATTTGTTTGCAATATTTTTTGACATATTTTAACAATTTATTTAATTTACTTAAATGTTGTCAATGTAAAAATGAAAAAGAAATATAGATAAGAATGGTTTTATTATTTTGTTGTTATTTTTTATTGTGCGTATAAGGGCTAGTATAAGCCTCTGTGGTCGAGTTGGTAGCACGCTGGATCTATTCCCAGGAGGAGCCGGGTTCGAATCCCGATCATTGTCACCAGGTAACGCTTTTCCTAATAGCCTTCTTTTCCTTTATTTCTACTTTCATTTACAATTCTGTATTTGAAAAATTTCCTATCCAAATTCCTAATTTTCCTGTCTCAAATTTTCCTCGTCGTGTTCCAATCCATTGAATGAACTGTTTAATTGTGGAAGAGAATGGTACACACCATCTCATAGAAAAATAGTACACAAACACCAGTTTTCGACGAGAAACAATATTGGACAATTGGCAATGAGCTAATCACTCATTCCAATTAAGCAATGATTTACGAAACACAGACAAAGCTTGCTTTGAAAGTGCCCTATGTCCCCCTGTTGAGATGAAAAGGATGAAAAAAAATAAGGGTTATTAAAGTGGATAGACCTATACTGCCCTAGGTATACGTACGGTGTTGAATGGCCAATTCCATTATATTCCTTTTGAAATATAAAAGACATTTGCTAGCTAGTAAGTATTAGTAAACAAATGGTTTTTATTTCTTATGATGGGTCTGAATCTGAGATGAAGTACAGGAAATCTGTTCTATATACCTAACATCTTTTCTTATAACATCATTCACTGATTTGATTCATTCTAACTTACCAAATTACTAACATTGAACCTCTCCTGAAAATTGCCTAGACCTATACTGCCCTAGTGTGCGGTACCGAACGGCGGGCCTAATAAACACATTTATCCCATCCCATCATTAAACAAATAAAAATAAATTTTAACTACTACTTTATATGTATATATAACAATAGAACCAGTAATTGTGATAGGAAGGGAGAGTTAGGGCGAATTACGTGAAGGAGCGCATGTCTGTCAACCTTTCCCTTAAAGACACTTTTTCGTAGATCTGGACAATTATCTTATTTATATATTTGATCCCCGAGCAGGCTTTTCGCACAATAACCAATGACTGTTAGTATTCCGAAAATTTAGAATGTCCGTAATCAAATTTCCAGAGCAATCAACCAGTTGATGTCAAATTCTTTTTGATTTCTGATGTCTGATGATGTAATGAACTTTGTGCAATTCAGTTAGGTAAAATGCTCGATTTGCGTGCGGCAGTCTGTCAAAAGTTATAACAGTGTAAAAAACTAAGCCTAGATTCCCATACAAGTCAATCCGGGCCGTGATGACAGCCGAAGAATTCCAAATAAAACCAAATAATCCGAAGTAATGTTGTCAATTTCTTCATATATAAATTTGGAATCACCTTAAAACAACCATCTAAACGATTAAACTTCTATCTTGAGTCAAAAAGATAACACTTATCACAACATATTTTATTTGCAAAAAAATATCAATTGCATCAAAATTTTACTGACAAAATATTTGACATTTCAGTTTTAGAACAAAATTTGAATGACAGCTAAATATGAAAAGAAATCTAGATATCTTTAAAATTCTAACAGACACTTCAAGTAATGTTAACATTTATTTGTTTATTTCACAAAAAAGCACAAAACTTTCACGCATACACAAAATTATTCTTCTATTTGAAAATCAAACCAAAATTCGGCCAGAAAGAATCGTACGAACTATAATCCAAAATCTTTGCGTATTTCCGTATTTATTCTTCCTAGGTCCTAGACGATAAAGAAATTATGAGTTAATACGATAATTAGACTAATATTCATTTAACAAACCTTGTAAATGCAAGATTTTATCCATTAATTCTTTGAGAAAAAATTTTCTCCGCTTAGATTTTCAGCACTAAAATTAATTTAAGGAAAAATTCTTTCAAACACATTTTGTTAAAATTTATGTTTGACACTTGACTAAATAACAAAAAATATTTCGTCTCCCTAGATTGATTTAGGATTTTTTATAAGAACTTATTACAGCCTCATGATAGTACTTAGAACTTTGGACCTCGACGGAAAAATGCCTCATTACCTACAGTTGCGTAAACTACTGTTATACAATTCTATTGAACACTTTTACATTTTAATAGCCAATGCTTCTTCTAAAAATTGTTTCATAAACGTACAGTATTGAATAAAGTGTAATTCAATACCCGCAAAAAACTACAAATCGTGTAAATACACGAAATTAACACTTTGTACCAAACTAAAAACTACTAAAATTTTTAATTTTTAATCTTAATTTTAGTCTTAGTATCGTAGAATGAAAATATATTTTGATGTTTTTCATGTCAGTATAATAAAGTAGGCTATTATTTATTAATCAATTTAATTTTTTTCGCATTAAATGCCAAAATTATGCTGATTATTGCTTTTGAATGGGGTATAAATGATGAGTGCTATCACGGGCATACCAGTGATACAGTGCAAGGTTGTCGTGATATTTTGAAAAATTTAGACCAAGAATTCTATTCGCTTGACAAGTACTTCCCTGAATTGTATGTGTTTAGACCTTAATTTAGTACTATCCTTATTCTTTACTTTAAATTTCGCAGAAAAATAGCTAATAAATTTGCGAATTGCATAAAATCTTGTAAAAAACTAGTTGAAAAAACACATAATTAAACACTTTCCCATACGTTGTTTAAATAACTATTAATAAAAATTTATACTGTAGCCTGAAGATTTTAGTTTTGCAAACTGAATTTTGTCTTTGCAATTTGGAGGCTAATCTGAGAGTACTTTACCTGTAACGTTCTTCCCAAAAAATTAATTGTTAGGATATAAAAATATAAAGTCGATATATTGGCTCGCCCGGAATTCACAATTTTAAACAAATTGCTCGGTTGCTGTAAGAAATCCTTTTTATGAAATTTTCTAAGATCAATTCGTTTAATAGGGGTTGTACAAGTAAGCCTTCCATTATTTTATGAATTTCAACATGTTTAAATCTTGATTGTGGTTGTAAAGACAAAACAATATTGAATTTTCCAAGCAACAGATTTCGTTGCCGAAATGCTTTAGTTTTGATAATTTTGAATAACAAATTTTTAAGGAATTTTTATTAACAATTTCAATGCCTTTTTAGAATATTTATTTGATTTTATTATTTGCAAAATCTTCCATTTACAATGAAATAAGCAATCAGTATATTTCTTTAAAGAAAACTCGGTTTAAATTAATATTAAAATCAAACCTCTTTCTCTAAAAATTGACTATTTGTTATATTTTTTAGTAAAATTGATTGCAAATAAAATTTCAGACCATAGTTTTCAAAATTAATCAATATTTGTTATTAATATTTTCTTTATTTTTAAGAAATAAGAAATTTTATTAATAAAAACTTATGATTTACAAATTTTTCAGTTAATTTTACGTTTTCTTTGTATAGACTGAAACATAAAACAAAAATTCGAAACACAAAAAATTGGAAACACAAAAAATTAAGAGTAATAAGTGTATTCTCCTACCAAAGGGGAAATATTCTCTTGGATATTCTCTTTTCCAGTTCTCTGACTGGAAAGGCCATAAATCTCTTATTAGAGTAAGCGAGACAAATAGAGGCCTCTCAGTCGCACTAATGGAAAGAAACAACAAAACTGAGAGAAAATCGGTTAACGGTTGGAAATTTAACATTTCAAAAGACCCCTCACTTCACAACTGGATTCTTGAGAGAGGGGATTTCATTCATGACGAAATTTCAAACGTAGTAGACGACGAGTGGTCGAAAATTTTTCAAAATTTTTTTTCGCGCGAAAATAATTTAAATTAATAACAGTAGTTACGATAATTGCAGTGGTGCATAAAAAAATAAGTGAAAATTTTTGAAATTGGACAGTGTGTAATTTTTTTAAACGAATAAATCACTATAACGCGAAGTAAATCATCATCGGGAAAACAGTCCGCTAACAAACAAAAAAATCAAAGTAAACAAAAGTGACCACTGAGGAATCTTTGAATAAAATCCAGTGTTGTAGTACAGTCGGTGAAATAATTCCGGTACTCCCAATATCGATCGATTTTCGGGGTTGTTTTTGGGGCGTAAAAGGGAAAAGCAACGAATTGTGAAATTTTCCCTTGTGCAAAATAAGGGAAGTGCGAGAGAGCGCGGGGGAGATTTGTGTGTAAAAGAGTTTTTCGGTGAAAATAATAATATTACATAGAAAATATAATTCATTAAGTGGGAAATTTAAGCTGATTTCGGCGGTGGTTTAATCCTGGTGTGTGCGAAAATGCAAAGCTTTCGTTATTGTGATTGTTGTTGATGATAGAATATAAGTAGCGCCTACCCTAAGCTAAGGCAAATTGTGATTTTTCTCTCTGTGAATATTTCGCGTGTGTGTTTCTTCTTTTCCTTTTTTTATTTAAATAAGGAGAAAAGAAAAGAGTAGCAAATAATAGCCAAAATGCATTGCTGTGCGATAAGAAAAGTGAATACTAGTGTTGGAAGAAGAATGTCCAGTGAAATGTTTGTCGTCGTTATCACAAGCCTCTTTGTTGGATTAACGCAGGCCGTAGCCGTAACCACAACAGATAGCCCCAGTGGACTACAAACGGAACAGTCAGCCCCTCCATCCAAAGTTCAAAACTGTCGAGAATCCTGCCTAGATAAGGTTCGTTTTTTGTTCGGTTCCAATTCCTCGTCTCTTTTTGTTGGCTCCTATCAAAAGCCAAATCAATAAAGTTCAAGCAGATAAAATATAATAATCCAAGGGATGAGAGGGAGGAGAAAGGGGCGACCGACCCAAAGGAAAAGAGAGATGTAATAATATAAAAAAGAATATCCAAAAGTGTTGATCGAAGTGGGAAAGTTAATCGAACTCGTAAAAGTTTAATATTTGTTCCACAAGACAGTTTTTCCTCCGAAAATTCTTTTAGTTTTGTTGCCAAATAGGGGCTCGTTCAGAATGTCAGGCTATTTTTTTTATAGGAAAATTATGAAAATCACAATTTTTTCAATAATAACTTGTTATAGTTATTTGAACAACGTGTAGGAAAAAATTAGATCATAATTAAACACGAGTAAAGTTCTTAAAAACGAATGAAGTGAGTTTTGTTAAAAGATATTAGTGTTTTATTATGTGTTGGTTTTACCAAATTTTATAAAATTTGCTTATTTATTAGCTATTTATTCGCGAAGTATGAAGTTAAGAATAAGAAGACAATCCAGTACTACTGTAAATTAAGGTCTAAACACTTTTCCTTTAAAGCTACTAAGAACTAAAATACTAGTTTTTGGTAGATGAATTTGGATACAAAGTACTAATTGTGTGTTTCTACACGATTTGTGATTGGCTGCGGGTATTGAATAATGCATAATTAAATAGTGTACGTTTATGAAGGAGTTTATAGAGGATTATAGATGATATTGGCTACTAAACTCCTTGTAGTTGGGAAAGGTATTGAGTTTATTCTTAAAAGAGCACTGAAATATCGTTATTGTATAAATAAATAAATAATTATGTTTCTAAATTCCACATGAAACCATATGGAAACACAACTACAATTGAAATTAGTTTAAGTAATTGCCAATTATAACTTTGAAATGTTTGTTTTGGTAATGTTTTCAATATTGATATTCATATCCTGATGAATACTGAAATCCATAAATATTTGCGTTCAATTCGAGGAAAACGTAACAATGTTCATGAATATTTTAAGCTTATTATTATAATATCTCAAAACCGTGTGGAAATTTCTAAGATAGACTATTTTTATTCTCAAAATTAAATTAATAAAAAAATATCATGTTCAAAAGTTAACATTTAACTTTTAAAACAAATTTTCGTAAAAGAAGATTTATTTCCGTTTCTAATATTCACCTTGAGGAATTTAATAGGGAATTCTTGAAATTCACCAATTCTACCACAAGTCAAGTTTAAGTACAATCTAAAAATAAATTACAATGCCCTTTTTATACCAGAGTTTATAAATTTGCCCACCGCAATTTTCTTTTTCTCTCCTTTTTTATTGTACGATTGTGCCATTTCTGTTTTGGATAGCAGGGTGGTTGGGGAGACTGGAGATTGCAGGTGGCAAAAGATGGGTGTGTGTGTCTGTGCTTGAGATAAAAGTTGGTCACAGATTTTACTGGAATTTTATTTGACTAGAACGGCAATGGCAGAGTGTCGTTAGACTTAATATCTCTCGCAGTGTGTGCGAGAAAAGAAGAAAATCGTGGAAAAGTTAATTTGGGGAGCTTTATCTTGTTTTTGTTCGTTCACCTTTCATCATCTCAGATCCTCGTTTTCTTTTTTTTCTCTTACTTTATTATATGCCCATCTTAAATTTGGTACTTTTTCTTTGCTCTGCATTAATATTATTATTATTATCTTGGTTATAATTTATTCCTGGTCCTCTTCTCTCTGCCCAGCTGTTCAGCTCTGTTTTGTTTGTCGAAACCGTAATTGTAGTTCTTATTGTTGTTGTCATTCTGTGTTCGTTCGTTCTGTCGACTCGTTCTGAATGAAGGGAAATATAGAGACGAGGAAAGAGAGAGAGTAGAAAATACATCTCTTAATCACTTGCCAAGAAATTTGCAACATTATGTTTGGATTTGGACTCGGTCGGTTTGGCTAAAATTCATTTATTTCGCCATCATTTCACTCTCCAACAGTGTGAGTGTTTGGGTGTTTTTATTTTTTGCGGAAAAACATAAAAATGGCAACGCAATATAGAGAATGAAAACCAGGAGAGGAAAATGGGAAAATGATGATAGAAACAAGATGCTGAATGCTCTGCTGCTATTTATTGTTGATTCGCTGTGTGTTCTTCTGGCTGTTTTCTCTCTCTCCTTTCTCTTTTTCTATGTTCTGTGACTGGGTTGTGTGTGTGTGCCTGCCAGGAAAAGAGTATCCCGACGAGCAGCAGCACCAGCAAAATTCCACCATCGTTTTGACCAGAAGCTATACAAGGATGAGAAACTATGTTGTGGATAGATGGATGGATGAATGTTTTGTTAGACGAGAATCCGAATGAAATGCTTTCTGTTTTTGCTGCTGCCCTCCATCTCCAACAAAACTATAGAACAAGTTGGAGAGAAAAAGTTAGTTGCTGAATGGTGTTTTTGGCGTTGAGTAAAAATATCGAAAAGGAATGAATGGGATGGGAATTGAAATGATTCTTTATGACCAATTATAAGATGATATTTATTAAATGGAAAGATGAACTCTTTAAACATAAACTAATATTATCTCTTTTAAAAACTAAATATATTCATAAAGAAGATAATACACCTTCTATTGGGACGTTTTCCTCTATCGACTTTTTCCCATAACCTTGTTTCCAAAGTTGTCTACGTAGATCTATTGATTTTCGCAATTCAGAGTTGAAATTTTGCTAAAAATGTTGCTCTTCAACCCGTTGGGGGATGCAGAAAATATTGGAATGGGGAATTCTTTAGACATAGACATTTGTTCCTTTGAAATATTTATCGCAATTTTGTTATTTTGTTGTTGTTATTGTTTGATGAGAATGAAAGGTATTTAAATAGGACCGAATAGAAGGGATGCCTGGGATCTCTGGAGAATTTTCGTTGTACTTAATTATTTATCCGAATCCATGTTATCGGAAGGTGCGGCGCGCTGTTGCCGTTTGATACTTGGCTTTTAAGAAAAAAAGTCGAGTTCCCAGGGGAAAGTCTGAAACTCTTGAGAGGAGAGGATGGAGGATAAATTTGAACAGGTTGCTATGATGTCGATTAAAAAGGGAGGAGGGCGGTTTGCTTGTTGTCTAATCGGACCAGTGGCAACCTTTAAGTGACTTTGGCCGGCTACTGCCTCAATAAAAGCCCATCAATTACCTCTCCTTAACGATGAAAAATCAATTTTACGAGCCACTTATCTGACCTTTGGTTCAATTCTATCTTTGTTTTTTATTCCTGTGTCTTCTCCTGCCTACCTTTTGTTATCGGAATCAGTTTTTTCTTTTTTTTTATATATTATTGGTCTTCCCAGAGTTTGTATTGTTTTGTAGCCGCGGTCAGTCCAATTAATGGGACCGAGGAAGGGCCCCAAAAGGCAGCCGGTCTCTTTTTCTCTCTCCGTCCCAAAAACACATGTGGATAATGTGACTTTTTTTACTGTGTCGTCGTCTTTTCGTAATTTTCTGACGACAGTGTTTTTTGTCGTCGTCTGTTGGTCGCTTCCTTATTATCATGGAATGGCCAGCCCTTCCCACAGACGGCAAAAACTACCATTCATTTTTTTCTTTGGTTCCCTTTATTTCATTTGGAAGTCCCTTTTATTGGAATTGTTTCATGTTAATGGTTTTTAATTCTTATGAATTAAGGAAGGATTTCTTATAAATGTTGCCTAATTTGTTTAGTTAAACTTATTTTTTCTATAAAAAGCATTTTTTATAAAAAAAAAGATTTAAAACTAGTATGTACCTAATACTGAAATAATACCTGTAAGTAAAATCGCACTACTCATCTATAATAGAAACCTAATAAAATGGATTGAAAAGAATAATTGGAATAAAGGGGAAGTGGATTGAAAAACAACAATCTTTCCACTTTTTTGTCATTTCGTTTTTTTAGGCAATAGAAGAAATTCGGCCTGTGTCCCAATTCCTTGATATTTATTATTAGTTTTTTCTTTGGTTCACCGGAGGAATTGTTGGTGTGTAGACTGGACAGGATGATGATTGTTATCTTGCGTGATTCTCAACTTACGGCTAAGCAACTGGAAGCAAAAAATAAGAAGAAGAACGAATCTGATTCTCTCAGTACGCTCCAGAGGCATATAAAACAAGGCATATAAATAAATAATTGATGGGATTTGTCCCAGAACACAGATCGAGAAAAGGTATGGCCATCCGGGCGCACCGAATGCATAAAGTAATAATAGTAGAATAATACAGTTTTTTTCGTCGTCGTCCTTAATAATTTATTGCAATGGATGTCGTTGTTTATTTACTGGCGACTGCGGCCCTTTCGATTTTATCGGGGATTAGATTTGGAATTATTTTTAGAGAGAACTGATTTAGTTCCCTTTCTAGATCCCTTTAGATTATATCTCATGAATTATGGCTAAATTATGCCAATTTGAAAAGAAAATTATGCTCGTATTCACAGATTTTTGACCAGAAAATTGGTTCCATATTCAATTATTTTTGTAGGAAGTTTTGGGAAGAAAATGGGTCACAATAATGATGGTAATTATGGAGAAAATAGTGTCCATTGCAAGATGTTTATTTATATCTATATTAAACCCTGAGACATCTCCCCAGGAAACATCATAAAAAGTTAATTAAGCTCTTTTAGAACATAAAAAGAATCTATGTTACTATAACTTAATTAAAATAGATTGCAATTTACTAAGCTCAGGATTTATTTTTTAACATCAATACTAGTTTTTAAATTTAAATTTATTTTTTAAAATATCTGGTAATGCCTTTAACAGATTATTTTATGATTTTGTATTTCATTAAAGTAGTATCTCCAATAAATTTTGTAACATTTTACTTTAAATTTTCTCATAGCCATCATCTCATTCGTTTCGTAATTGCTTTGGGATCTGGGCAGAGAAGAAGAGGGCCTTCTATTTATTTGGAATAATATAAGCTTTAGTAAAGAAACGGAATAGTTCCGTCCGTTTTCGTTGTGTTGCTTAAGGGTTAATAAAATGTTTGAAATTGTTTCACAATTGTTGTTTGCCTGGACCATCCTTTTATCCATGTCCGTTTCTCTGTGTGTGTATGTGTGTCTGCGAATCTCATTAAATTCCCATCTCCAGGGACTGAAATGCTGCTGATGCTCTGAATATCTGGGAGCTGGGCGACTCTCGACTCGTGTTTGGTGCTGCACACAAAAGGAGGACAAAGTCGACATCTCCATGACAGGCGATTCCTTATTGTTCCTTATTGTGGCCACCGACTGTCGCTCTTTCTCTCTGTTACACCCAGCAGAATTTGTGTGTTTCTCGCTTTTTGTGCCTGTCTGGCTATGATTTACTTTCCATTGTGTCATTTGCATACCGAAATCCGGAGGAGTGGAAAGACGACGGACCCAGTCCCAGTTACAGTCAAGTTGTAAAGTGTTGTGGCACTATTTAGATCTTTTATCTTTTCTATTTCCAATCGCTATTAAAATACTTTACTAATGTTATTAAAAGAAAGGTAATGTAAGTTATTTATTAAAATTACATTAAAATCACAAAAATGTAAGATTCCAAAATTGTATTATGGTTTTCCGTCATGCAATTTGTGGTTTAAATATTTGTCCTAAAACATTTGCTCTTCACTGTGCATAATGGGAATTTGCTGAGTGGAGTTTTGTCTGGGAGAGTAGGGAGACGCGGTGGTTGGGCCAAGGAATTGAATAAGAAACAATTTTAAATACATATTTTATTTTAATAATGCTGCAGCTTTGCATTGTTTTAAAATCGCGAGGAATGGGAGTTTTGTCGCCGCGCGACAATCCAGTCGATTGTGTGTGTGTTACTTGTTTGTGCAGCAGGGCTTTTAACGCTCTTGGTGCTGTCGACCGACAAAAACATACTCGGCACCACACATATAACAAATGACCCAGTTCCCCCTTGACCTCATGCAATGCCATCCACACAATGGGGGGTAAAGTAGTTGTGTACGCAAAAATATTGATTGGCGGGGATTGTAATGGAAAACTGTTTGTTACCAAGGAAAGCGTCGATGAAGAAAAAGAAGAGGAGTGTGTAGGGAGAAAAGAAGGACGGGCGGAAAGAGCTTTTTTGTAGCCCAACAGCATGCCGTCTTATCCGCGAATTTATCGCCACCAATGCACGAGGAAAATATATGTCAAGCACTGCAGAGGAATTCTCTTCAATAGTGAATATACATAAATGATAATAAAAGTGCTATAATCAGGCTGGCAACAAGAGGAAAGATTGATCCGAAATTATAATTCCCTCAAGGCTCTTCTGAAGAACTAGCTTATATTTTTTGTGATTATATTTTAAGTAATTACTTTAATTTTTTAAAAAGCAAAAAATGTTAAATGAACTTCTTTCCTATTAGCTTCTCCATTTTCCCTAATTATAATTTTAAAAATATAAATGTAATTAATTTTTTTACTTGCTATTCTACCAAAAAGTTAGTTTTATTTAATATTCCTGCCTAATAATATTTATTAAAGGATTTCTTAATCGGTTTTATCTATAAGATGTGATATTGTAAGTATCTGACCAAGGCAAATCGTTAAGGATGTCCTTATAATCGCTCATTTCTTTATGAAATATTATTATTGTCATAATATTATAATTTCACTTGAATGATTTAAGAAAGTCGGTAACTATATTTGTCACAACCCACCCAAAAAGAGAGACTCTTGGTGGTAGGTACAAAACGATGGGACAATATTTATATTGTTGTCTGCATTTCCAAGAAGCGACTGAAAAAGAACTATAATTGGAAGAGCGGAATACAACAAAAAGTGGGAAGAAGAGCAGACAATTTATCCGTTCTTTGCAAAGATAGCTAGCAAATGAAGATGAAAAAAAAATCTGGGAGCCGCTGGCAACCATCTATCTTGGCCAATTTTCTTTACATAATACCAGATTTCTCATTATATTCGGGAAAAAAGGAGGACAATATGAAAAAATATGATGGGACGAAAGAAGGAGAATAAAATGGAAAAAAAAGTTTGCATGAAAATGACAGATAATCCAAAGGTGCCAGAAATTCCGTGAATTCTTAATCGGTGGTAATGAGGTGCTGGTCTCTGGGTGATGAAAGAAAGCCATTCACGGTGGGATTATCGGGTTTTCTGACCTGAACCAGAGATTTAATTTGATTCGATTCTGCTCAAATTACCAGACATCCCTGTTTTGATCCTTCACTTTTCACATTTTTCTCTCCATCTCCATCTCTATTTAGCCCAGATTTAAGATTTGAGGTGAAAAATGTACCTGAAATAAAACACCATGGTGAGAATGGAATTTTTCCAGTCTTTTTAAAGGAAAAAGTGTAAGAGACAGCCGAGTTGAAAGAAAAAGTGCTCGTTATCTAAAATGAAATCTCCAGATGATGTCTCCGTTTAGAGATGTCTTTAAACCCGAGAATGATATATTTAACTTTATTTACACGCGGATTATGCTCCTCGTCCCGATGGTGCTGGTGGTGTTTGAAAATTAAAAATAAGGATGATGGAAAGAGCGGGGTGGAGCAGTTAGAGGAGAAGGAAGAAAATATGATGGGACTTGAACCATGATGTCGTCTTCGTCGTTGTCTGGTTAGGTTGTTATACAAGACCTATGATGACATTGGCCAAAGAGATTAGAAATTTATGTCTTGTCTAGAAGACTGGAATATTTGCTCGTCTGTCATCCATTTAATAGGGCCAGTGTTTGAATACTGATTCCGATAAGGATCGGAGGGGATGGTCGTTCGTCGTCGTTCGCCTAATCAGTATTCCGAAAAGGACTTGTGCTGTCTAAACATGATGAACGGTTAATGGTACAAGAACCTCAGGCATTCGCTCTTAATGGCTCCTTCTCTGTTCCCAGTTAGAATATTCCTT
The DNA here is from genome assembly GCA_001014945.1 of Clogmia albipunctata. Taxonomy (NCBI): domain Eukaryota; kingdom Metazoa; phylum Arthropoda; class Insecta; order Diptera; family Psychodidae; genus Clogmia; species Clogmia albipunctata. Next base: position 38,654 of record JXOV01003983.1, read on the forward strand.
TGAAAATGTCTACTGTTATCTGTAGCACAGATCTCGGGATCCTGGAGAAGCCATTATTAAAATGGAAAGGGAGTGGATAAAAGAGTCAAGGTGTTGGAATAATGTTAAAAGTTAATCACAGTAGCGGATAATAAATAGGTCATAGTTACATAATTGGCGCAGTCGGAGTATTTATTAATTAGATTTTTATACAGAACAATTGAATAAATTGCGTAAATCAGCCATTTGAAATGGTAAAACCGGCCCTCGGGATCGTCCAGTTCAATTGTAAGAGCTCACCTCTATAATCCATTCACCTACCATTCATTTATTCATCCCGGCTATAACCATTTCCTTCCATCAACTCTGCTTGACGCTTTTATTGTCATTTTATGGATTGGTTTCGCATCAAAATTGCAAATTATCATCTACCCCGACTGAAATGTATGTTGTTTGTCTCTCGTACATATCGTATCGACACAGCACAAACATGTGGAGAGACTTGTGCATCTGGGAAACATGGGTTCGTTTGGATGTTAAACAAATATAAATGAGGAATGGAGTTTATCGATGACAAAGACGACTTGGTTAACTGCAATAATAATAAAAGGAGCAGTTCCAGCGATGCAAATTGGCATTATGCAAAAGAGACTCCGGGTTGTTGTGTTGTTGATGATGATGTTAAAATGTGCATAGATGAATGCTGAGTCTGACAGGTCAGAGGGAGACGGGGAGAGAGAGAGATACGCAAATGTGAAGACCAAGCGACGCACACATGTCCAAAATGGAGATTAATATATTTATTTGCGCGGGACAATTTTGACAGATTGATGAGACGTGCTGTGCATTTAAATTGCACCATTTCGATTTGCCGGGACGACAAGACAAAATAATAATCGCTTAAACATGCAAATATTGGAGGCACAAGCAGACCATCATATTTTCTTTTTTTTATTGTTTTCATTTTCTGATTCTGGATTCGCCCGTTCTTTGGCCAGGCTGAGAGGCAGGCAGGCAGGCTGCTGCTGTTTTGATGGTGATTATGGTAATAAGACTTGGCCACTATAAATTTCACTCGCTCTTTCACATGTGAGAACAGCCAAATACCAAAGTGATACCGGGGACTATCCGGGGTTAATTTATGGCCAGTAATAGGCGACCCAAAAACACGAAAAAGCCAGAGAGTCCATATATTTAACAAGCAATAAAAGTTGGTGAATTTGTAATTGGTCGATGTGTTGTGCTTTAATATTTCTGTTGGCTGTGTGGTTTCGGGGTGGAATGTCAAGAAATTATTTAAATTTTGCAATTTTGAACCGGCCCCTAAAACGAGAAGTTCGGGCAGCATTCTCCGGGTTTTAATTACTGAATGATTTATTGGGTGGTGAAAAATTTGTTTAGGCCGTCCATTATGATGGGTTCGGTCGCTCTGTATGCAAGGGTTGGCAATTAATGCGCCCCACAGAGCCTTTTCCAACTGCCAGTCTCTTTGAAATAAATTCATACATATGGAACAAAAAGGGGTGAGACCTTACAAATTACTCGCATTTTAATTGGCGCGAAATTTTTTGCATGAAATTAAAATGGAGATTCATAACTAGATTTGGGTTTAGCACTATTGTTGTTTTGTTTAGAATCTTTTGTTGTTAAAACATTGAAGTTTATTGTAAAACTAAGATAATAGTTAATTAATTTTTTATAATATATATTTGCATATAAATTAATTTTTCTTCTTCCTTTGTTACTTAATTCCGAGTTTATTTTATTTTACATTGGTTTAAAATATTCTATTTAACAATAATGGGGTACAATTAAAACTTATTTGGTTGCCTCTAAAAGAGCGAAACATAATGTATGATTATTGGTATACAAAGGGTAATCTTTGAAATTGGCTTTTGAACAACGTTAAACTACTTGAATTTATCTGCTTTGTGTTGGCTGCTAACATGGAATGGAAGGGATGATTCTTGCAGAACAAGAATAACCATTTTTCTTCCTTTAAAAGTACTTTACCGTTGTTTAGTATTTAAAGCAGTTGAAAGTTGGACTGTATGTTCTATGGAGCAAACTGCATAATCATGGCGGTGTTATCGAAAGTTTCTGCCCTGCTTCTCAGTTTATATCTACATCCGGGGAAGAAGACAATTAAGGAGGCTAGTAGCATAGTAGTCTTGTCTTCTTGGGAGAGAGTGCACAAGACTCTGTACAGCGGAAACCCTTATGTGCAATTTGCTAGTGTGTCTTTTTTTTATTATTATTTTTGCAAAGCGAAAATGGCAAGAGCCGGGCTGTTCTGCTTCTCACTGGCTGTGTAGCGTACGTACAGTGTTGTATGGAAAAGGCTGCCTGAAAGTTTATATTGTTAGTAACAAATTATTCGACAGCACCCAGCCGCACACAGCATGAACTTTTTGCCATATCGTCGTCGAAAATAATAATTCGCCCGGGTAGAAATTTGAATATTAGCTTATGTTTTTCTGCAATATGCATAAGTATATAAAAGTGTACGTATTTTTGGATTTTTGCGCGCATTGTATTCAAGTATTTTCCCCGTTTCTGTTTGCTTTTCACATGAGGCTCTGTGCTGCTTGATTATTAAAATTATGGTGAAAAACGACGAATATTGAATGTTCTTCAGGTGTACTAACATTGGGGGTCAGTTGATGTTTGCTCGAGTTAAAATTTAAATAAAAGGAACTCTATTTAGAAGGAGGAAGGTATTTGATGAAAAAAATAATAAAGTGATTCAACAGTGAACGTTTCATAATATTTTTTTATATAATTAAACTAACTTCATTTATGATTGAGTTTAACTCTTTATCTATTATCATGCCACCCTTTGATACTACACATTTCCATAATTCTAACTGGGAAATGGTAAACGAGTCGTGCAATTTGTTTACCTGAAACTTTTTGGCACCGAAGGAGGGCTAAACTCAAACATTCCAGGAGTTTTAACTGCATGCACCGAAAATAAAATTAATTAATTTGCAATTTGGCAAAAGAGAGAAAGAGGGAATGTGTGGAAAATAATCTAAAATAAGCGATTTTTCCGACTATTTAAGCAATAAAATGGGGGAAAATTTATTGTAGCTCATTTGAAATTGTTTATTTCGCATATAAATGGCATTAATTAATTGGTCTATGTGTGTTCCATTAAATTGGCAATCAATTACTATAGTTTTAAACAGTGGAAATAATGAGGGGCAAACAACCATACATTGTCTCATAAATTGGTTCAGCGAAGCAACTGCTTTTTCAAATGAAATGGTAATTAACACTGGGAAATGGAATGGGGAAAACGCGTTAAAGAATATTAATTGAATTCATCCAATTTTTCAATTATATTAATTCTCTATTTTTTTTTGTATATACAATTCAAAAGCACCGTCGAATTATTTATGAATTCACTTCCATTCTGGTGCTGGTGAATTTCATTCTGGGCCAGAAAAAAGAGCGCTAAAACGCGAAAAGATATTCCATTCAGCTAATAATAATGTGGTCGCGAAGAATGTAATTTATTGCTCTATCGGCACTGCAAACCAGCCGTGAAACTATCCGGCCAATGGTGAAAGAAAATGCATTGTGAGCACAAACACTCCATTCGGCATGAATTTCATTAATATAATTTGCAATGGGACAATGAATTTTCATTTTATTTAGCCGGAAGGGGCAATCGCGACCTCGCCAACAATAATACAAACAGTTTTTAATCTTTCAACTTTTTGCCCAGCCATGATTAATCGAAGCTTAAAATTGAAATTATTGTCAGGTCACGAGGTAATATGACCTAGGTTTTCCTTAATGGAAACTTTCTCATGTAGGCCCTTTAAGTAATTTTTTTTTCTAAATTAAAAATATTTCGTACTATTTGTGATCAAATACTTGACACGTTTCTAAGATAAAAACCTATGTTTGTTAGTGTTTGAAGTATTATATTAAACATCTGTAATTATGAACCTCTTAATATTTAAATCCGTGTTAATTTGCATAATTAATGACTAATTAGCAAAAGTTGTATTTAAAATTCAAATGTCTAATGAATCAATTTTGAAGTTGTCACCCCATTAATTGAATGCCTATCAAAATCTGGTCATTAATTGACATCGGGGACTATAAAGCCGACAAAATCTGACCTAAACAAGCAGCCATAGAGTGTAACTGACCAGCATAAAATGCAATTCATGCCAAAAGTATGACCACCACCACGGCCGGAATGGACGAAAGTTTGGCCAAGGCGAAAAGCAAACATTCTGCCGCCCAACATGGTCATTTGAATAGAGCTAGGTTCTTTGTCCATCCACAACATAGCATTGGCTATTTCCAGGTTAAATTGAAACCTTCAGATGATGTGGTTTGGTGGTGGTGTTTTCTTGTTGCTGCTCTGGGTTTTGGATAAACGCCTCGAGGATGGATCAGAAAAACACAATTTCTGGCATTGAGAGCGCAGCACATTCATAATTGGTTTTCGAGTTTTGGTAAACATTATTGACAAGCCGAATGAGTAAATAAATAACTCTACACTTGAACTATTCCAATCCAAGACAGAGAGAGAGAGTGGAGATGAGAGGAGCACAAAGGGTCCGATTGTTTGGCATTTTAATCAGTGGTAAATAGAGTTGATTGAATAGAGGCCAGCACCGAATTTCTGGGAAAGGAAATCCAATTTTATCAGGAATCATCAGCATCTGAATTCGTATCAGGGAGATCGAAACTCTTTCCGCTCAACTATAAATATTACTATACTCATATGTATGCCTAAACCTCTGACCACAAACACACAAATTAGGGGAGTTTTGTTTTTCGCCAATTACCACCGAAAACATCAAAGCCCCTCGTTTGAACCCTTGTCAGAAGAGAATTTGTGTGCGACGAAATGAGGCCCGCATTTTGGGCAACTTGGTTGTTGGTTTTTCGGATGGAGGAGAATGGAATTACTGCCGAAAGACGACCGGATTCAAATTGATTTGCTCTGGATAAAAGAGTTTTGTGGATGGATGCGATTGTGGTTTTGGAAACTTCTGTTTCCTGATCGAGACCATCGTCATCATTCATTTAACGTTTATTAGCCGAGTCTCGACTGCTGCACTTAACTTAAATGCTGTTTGATGATTGTGTGTACTCCGCGGATGATGATGGCTGCCCCTGATGACCAGCAGCAGCCAGCAACACCATGGACAATTACCAGCCAACAGAGGAAACGCTATAATAATCACGGGCTAATTCTCTATTGAAAGTGTTGTTTGTTGAATGCGTCCATGTCCAGGCCAGAATCGCTGTCAATTATTCCATTTTCTCCGTTTTGACACATTCGTGAATCGTGATCAAATCCGGCATCTAGCTAAGACAGAATAGGGTTGATATATTGACGTTTCTGTTGTCATTTAAGAATAGATTAGTCGAAAAATGAAAGAAGTTTTTATCAGTTTCAATTTAACTTGAATCTTTTTAATGGTGATTTGAAATTGAACTTTGTAATAAACGATTAGATGTTAGAATTTTCTAAATTGGAAAATATTCCAATGCCTCAAGATTCATGTTTTATGTTAATAACCCTATTAAGCTTAATGTTGGATTGATCAATTTATAATATTTCGTTGGTGGATACTGGCAAGTGAAGAACATGATAATATAAATGAACTTGATCTCTAAATATATTCATACTCGTAAGAATACGAGTACCATGTTGGTTTGGTAGATGAACGAAAAAGATCAATTGAAGTACTGATCAGAAGCGCGCAATTAATGATAAATCACCGCAATCGATTACCAAACTGACTTGAAAGGTTTGCCTAGTTTGGCGTTGATCTTGAGATATTTTCTAATAATTTCCTGGATCTGTACCTCCTGTTGGGACACATTCCGAGATCGGATCGATCCTCATTCTGGCCGGAGCATGATCGGTAGCTAAAATAGGCGTATTTATCGATAAATAAATAAAAAAAAAGAAGTTGCAGTGGCTTATCTGGGAAAGATGTCGAGAAGTTTATAACCTCCCGGGGGTGGAGAAGGCAAAAAGTGGTTTGGGAAGCGAACGAGCGAAAGAAATGCGAAAAGAGAGCCATGTGATCGACGTTGTCCGGGTGTACATTACGAGAGTAAATAAATAACGTTTTATTAGCGATAAAAATTTATTTATTAGTCCCAGCGATGAATAATCGTTTTCAACAGCAATTTCTTCTCTGTCTGAGGCTGAGCTTTTCCCTCCCGCAAAATAAGAGACATAGAGCGAAATTCCGTTGTTGTCAGTGATTGCCGCGCGTATCATGATCGGTGATCATTTTTCATGAACTCCACAGAACTGAAATTTGCCTAAACTATTTGTTGTTGGCCTGATCTTTATCGTTTCCACCAGATTATAATAATAGTTTTCTTACTGCAAAGAGAAGCAATAGCAATAAGAAGAAATGAGAAGCTGCCGATAAAATCGATGATCATCTCATCACGCGATCCTCAAAATTGATTTGATCTTGTGATCGAACATTGCGAATTTAGTCTTTAAGCGTTTAACAAATTCTGGGTATTAGTCGCTCTGGACTCTTATAATTAGAGGTGGCCTCAGGTCTTTTCATAATTTCGCGATCTTGGACGTCGTCGTCGTCTGTTACTCTCTAGAGATTCTGGATAAACGGATGGAATCAATGAATGTATTCAGTAGGATGTTATTGAATGTGACTCGCTTTGGGTGATCATCATCATTACTAGATCGATCAATTTGAATGGTGGTCAAAGACGCGAGATCAAATCCTAAGCACAATTCAATGCGCGGGGTAAAATACACACGTACTGAATAATGAGTGTTCATTGCGATCATCATTAGACATGGCCGCTTGATCGCGACGACCGTTTGATTTCCAATACTTGATCAACGCCAATCAACGGCACTATTCCGTTGCTTTGTTTTTCTTGTTGTTGCTGTCGGTGTGTAACTCACAGCAAAGGGATTAGAGGAAGAGAGGTGAAAGACTCTATTTAAGAACGGTTCCATGGACGGGTAAGCAGATTCGTCACAGCCTCAAAAGTCGGTTAGTTTACGTATCCATCCATCACGATCATCACGACACGATCACTTGACGACGACCGACGATGATGACGACGGGGGAAATCGTGATTATTATTTTCACATTTTTCTGCCGGCGAAGATAAGTTGTGACAACTTTATTCAATCATAAAAATAACATTCTTTGATGGGTATCACTGGTCCCGGGGATTGGGTGAAGGAATTTTTCGGGTGGCTGCCTGGCTGCTGGACCTCGGCAGAAAGATGGATGGGATTTTTATTGAAAGAGAGACGGAGGATTGAAATACCTGAGCTACCGCCTTCAAAGTCGTGCCATTTAGGAAGAGGGAACCAGGGGGCTATTATTATTAAAGAGATTCGGTGATACAGTTGACAATTTTCCGTAACTGACCCAGAGGCAGATAAAAAGAGGAATATCCGAAATGCTCTTATAATGGGAGGCAATTATCATCATCGTCTTCGTCGTCATCGTTGTCGTGGCATTTTCTACTCGTCGACGTCGTCTTTATTATGATTTTACCTCTCATAATAAAATTGTATCTGTATACGGTATAATTGACATAATGGAATTTTAATGATGGTGGTGCACAGGGCAATCAAATATTGAAAAGGCTCAGCACAAAGCGGGAGATATTTGACGACTTAAATCTCTGTTATATGCTGATGATACTGCTGCCATTGCAGCATATAAAATACACACAGAGGATGATGATGATGACAGTTTTCTTGCGCAAAATTGTTTGTGCATAATATGAATTTCATGAAACTGTCACCCTCAAGGTGCACCAAAGATACGGTCTTTGATAAATCCCTGGATATTTATTAAATTCATCCACAAAAATATCGAATCGAGTGATAAGGATCTGGAACTATTCGACAACACCTGTCGTGTCTCCCGGTTTTTCGGTATTGCTGCCACCGATAATTTATTACCACCTACCTGGCAACGTCCCATTTGCAATATATGGAGGAGTTCAGTAGCGTTTTTATCGTCAGCCCAAAACTAGACGACATGAAATACTGCCGATTTCGGTTTTATCGTTGTGCTTATTTTCCCTTTTTGTAAAGGAAAATCGATCAATAACATAAATGCATAAATCGATTTGGAAGAGATTTCTTTTACGATTTTAAAGTGATTGCAAAATATTCAAAATGGCTAGCTCAATCTTATTTCAAATTATTTAAGACAAGAAATGATCAATTATTTCTCTATTAAGATTATTAATTCTAGAATAACAGTTTAGCTACAAAAAATTTTATTTGATCTGCCACAATAATGTTAAACCCACTGTTTAAGGGGTTAATTTTATCTCATATTCTATAAATCGTGTCTGGTATTTTATAAGGTAGATTCGGTAAATTCTGGTAAATTAAGTTTCTATTCATCCCCGTGTTGTAAAAGAGTATGAGGAGGGATGGGTCGTCGTTCTTTCAAGTGCTTTATTTATGTCACTTTGTAGACAAAACAGGAACCTTTTGCACCCGAGCATTCCTCTATATCAAAGCGATTTTGTGTATTTTGAAATTTAATCCCGAAAATTTATCCGAAAATCTCGAGCAAACTGGAACTGAATTGGGGGACGGTAGAAGAGGCAGGCATGAGAAGTATGATACTTGAGACGTGTTGTTTCTATTCGATTAATTATATTATTTACAGTGTTCACTGTTTATTGTAGGAAATGGAGATGGAAAGTCCCTCATCTCCAGTGTCCTAATTCCACGCAATTTAATCTCTTATCTCTCGCTCGCTCTGTGATGCTATGATGATAATACACATAAAGCCTAGCGCAGAGCCCCGGTCTTGATGGGAAAATGGTTTTAATAATGACGAAGGCATGGCGGGGGGAAAATTAATTGAATGAATTCCTCCAGTTTTATGGGCAACTTTCTGTTTATAATAAAAAGAACTCTTGAAATATAAACAAATTACTTAATAGTTTCTCCCAACTTATGTCTGGATGTGAATAAATTGTCCGTAGCTTTGAAGAATTTTTATCTCCCGACAAACGGACTGTTTACAGGCGGCACTGCACAAAAACAGACTCCGACATCTGCCAAAGTTCTACTGCAAATTTTTATTGCGGTAATTATTAAATGTTATAGCAAATTTTCATATTCTTGTTGAAAAATATTAATCTAAAAATTCATGAGTTATTAAAGTTAAAACTTATTGCAGCAAACGCATTTTCCAAATTAATTTTCCATTAAAAAAGACAGGGCAATTAAATTTTTTCACTTAAAGGATATATAGAAAACGAATAAAATTTTAATTATGCTTTTGTTCTTTTGAATTTAAAATTGGAATATAGTTTCAGTATTGCATTCTGTTCCTTTTTGTGTCTGGCTGACTGTAATGATTTGTTTTCCTTAACCATTCTCAAATTGGAGCCTGAACCGTCTGGAAGATATAGTAGCTGGAAAAGTTTTCCGAAAGCAATGCATCTTAAATTTCTGTTTTCCTTCGAGAGGGAGAGAGAGAGAGATGCGAAATGCGGGGAAAGTTTTGCCCAAAGTTTGCCAGGGTGTGATTTATTGGCAATTGCTTAAAGTGAGAGAGGAGAAAATGGACGCACCAGGATCCTTCACACTAGTCTTGGCTGCCGGCCATTGTAAACACTTTCCGGAAGTGTAAGATGTGGTGACGGACCATTTTCCAACTGCAGTGCATAGATTTGTAATTTTTTCTTCCTTTTTCGTTCCTTAAAGAAAAAAGAAACTACTGTAATGCTGCTACACGACCACTTCTTGCTGCGCTTCTCCGGTTTTTCATTATTCATAGCCGAGTAATGAATTTTTAATGCATAATTTACATTTTAATTAGATAAATATTTCGCCACGCTTGGTCGTTTGAAGATTTCCATTACTATTATTATTCACCGGGTTTATAGCTGCTGTTGTTTTAATTAATGAGTCTTTCTGTTTGGCATTTATTTCTATATGTACATTCCGGATGCATTAGTGCCTAAAATCGCGTCAGTTTTCCGCAAGTCTGGTTAAACAGTTTTTGTTGCACATAGGTGGTTGTGTTCTCATAAATTAGCAACGGAAGAGAGTAATGATGGTTGTCTAATTAACCAAAACTGTATTATCTAGCTCAATGTGAAATTACTACTTTTAAAGTTAAAGAGAAAATTGCTGTTTGAATTTTTGCAGACTAGTACATAGTTGGAAGGACTCAAAGCCGATAAAATATAATTTATTGCTTCTGTAGAATTTGCGCGCTATCAGTTGTTTTGTATTTAACTCCCTCGAAAGCACTTTATTACTCACATCTGAATGATGGTATTCCATAATTTTTTTTTGTTCTACAATATTTTGCAACAATATGTATCTCTCTCTGGAATACGAAAAATCCACCATAAAAACATTCCTTCTGGTCTTTGCCGATCGGCCATTCAGATAAACAAACTCATTATAGATATCATTGTTTTAATAAAAACCGGGGCAATAATAAGCGAATAATAATGATTTTCTGAATGGCAAAAAATATAATATACGCCGACGACTTACATAGATCCCCATTCATACGCGAACTGTATGTAAATATGTACATTACAATTTTTCGAAATTGCCGAATGGACGGTTCTTTATTCTTGGCACGTTCTTAATTTACTTCCTCCGCCGGCGCAAAATGTAAGACGTTCGCCCGTTGTTGGATGGGCCCCATTGTTGGTTGGCCCCACTCTAAGGCAGTAATAAATTGTCGGATGGTTCCCAATGATTTCAATACTTGAAAATGCCATAAAATTTGTGCCGAAAATTTGGGGGAAATTTTTGTTGACTTATTTTTGGGATAGGAATTCCTTTTATGTTTTTGAAACTTTAGATAAATAGAACTTGATAACGTTCAAGTAATTATAAAAAGTTGATTGTACTCACAAATTATCTGCACTTCTTAAACAAAGACTAAACGTTGTCTTAACAATGTATTTTTTTAAAATTAAAATGTCAGAACAGATCGAAAACCACATAGAACTTTTAAAAGAATATATGATTTGGGATGTATTCTTATAATCTAATAATTTGTTCTCATTATTATCTTAAGATAATCTTTTGTTGTTGAAACATTCCCATCTAAAAATTTATTGCCAATGTAATTATATGGATAATTAATGCAAATGGCGAGCTAGAAAAATGTTGTTTGACAAATGTAATTAAAATGAGATTTAACCAATTTCAGAGGTTTGAATAATAAAGGAAATGGCTAATTGAGATGCAAAAAGCGTTAAGATAAATCTTGATCAAAGTTACTGCTGCTTGAACTGTTTTAAATTGCATTTTAATTGCTGAAAATTGTAATTAATAACTAATGAGTGATTTTTCTTGTCTCATTCCAGGTAAATAAAAATGATATGACGACGAACTCGTAGAAGAAGAAGAGGAGTAAATTGCTGCTCTAAGCTGTGACTTCCTTTGACAAATCACCTGTGCGATGCTCATTTGCGCTTATCGTGAGAATGTCAGCATGAGAATAATGACAGCACCTATTAATAATATAATTGATGAGTAGGAATCTGCATAATTGCTCCGCTGGTGGTGCAAAGAATTAAATATATCGCCAATGATGGAATATAGTAGGAGAAGAAAAAAAATAGCGGTTTTAGGGTCACCATTTAAATTACTTTGCAATTAATTAGTCGCATGCTTTAATTAACATGAATTAATTACAAGGACATAAAAATTGATTGGATAAAATTAATTGCCGTAAAATGTGCATCTTCTTTTTGTTGTATTTTCATAGTATTTATCTATAGAGAGACGTACCTTTTGTTTTTTTTTCTCGCAAACACATTCTGTAAGAGAGCTGCTTGTAGTAGCTGTGATCCGAAATTGCTGGCGAACATGCAATCCGAATGTAATTAAAACAAATTATTCAGATCATTAACAATGTCCAAGAGAAGAGAACTGTCTGTTTTGTGTCTTTAATACCGAATATAAGTATTAATATTGTAACAGGATTCAGAGTCTCCTTCTCTCTATTCCACCGCTCTATCCAGACATTGATTACCTGGTCAGAAGCACCACGACTTGTCTTGATTGTTATGATCGGCATTATGGAGGCCTCTAGCCTCGATTGCATGACTAGGATGGGTTTCGTGTTTAATGAATTTTTACTTTATCTTGATTAACACAAATCGGAAATATTGATTCTGGTAGAAAATTCTGGTTTTATTTAATTTTCGTTCCATTTTTTTCGCCCTCGTCGTTCACTCCATATGTACTTGTGTATAGTAAAACAGAGTGGATTGTGGCATCTATCAGGGGGCGGCACTATAGTTTTATAGCTATTGAATTGGCCAGATAAAGTTTAATGGATTTCTAGTCGGGGGTTTTCGGGCTTAGTTTTTGATAGGGACACTTTTTTATTGCACAAAGTCGCCCGTAAGCCAAACAAACAATATTAATTTGTAATGTCCCTTCGGTCTAATGCACATGCAAGGGGAACTTTGGCGTTTTATAGACCAGCTTTTATTGAGTTATTATCTTTTTCAATAAGTTTGATATTTATGTTACGGTCTGGGTATTTATTGCTTCAGTTTTATTGTATGGGCCATTTAAAGATAATGTAAAATGATTTTAGTAAAAACAGAACGTTAAAAATGGGGAAGAATATTGTTTATAATAAGCCATTATAAAAACCCATTGATAAAACCCTTATTATAACAATAAGATAAATAGTCATTTAATTTACGTATTGTAATATTAGAACCTAAATCGTAATATTTTCCTAAAATCTGGAAATTTATCACACCCGAAAAAATTCTAAATTTTGCGGAAAATAATCTAATGGGGATTTTTTGATTATTTATATAGGCTGGAAAAATGAATACTCTTATTCCTAAAGGCAATCAAGATGAAAATTGGAAAATGTATTCTCCATAAAAAGGGGGGAGAAGAATGCTTTAAAGCACTCTCAATTAGGCTTGGGTAAACACCTTAAAGACTCGACAAGATAAAGGAGTTTCCTACCACCCTCCTCTCTAATTCTAAATGTTGACTAATATTTAGGCAAATATTATCAAAAATTCTGTGTCCCGATACACAAACACAGGGACTCCAATATTGAATAAAGGCTGTTATCTTAATAACTGATCAATAAACGTACGCGCCGAAAAGGAGGGAAATCGATTGGTATTGTGCGTAGAAAATTCATTGTCTGTCAGTGATATTTGCTCCCTGTATAAATATGGTGCTTAAAATATTTGGCAAGAAAACTGGCAACAATAACACAATACAATACCAGAGTGCAATAGATTAGTGGAAGCACTTGAGGAGAAGTATAAAATCAGGGAAGGAAATCAAAGTATTAATAATATCATAATAATATTTAACGTTGAGGGGGGGACGGCGAAGGAAAGAAATCCCCTTTGGCGAGAAGCGACAGACTATGTTGATGGTAGAACAACAGGGGGATGAAAGGCAACACACCCTCTTCGATCCGATGTCGTGCTCAGAGGACGAGGGAAAGAGGGGGAGCGAGACTGTGGCACGCAAGAGCCCATGTTTGTTTATTTATTATTGAGGGACTTATATTGTTTCCTAAAGGAGATTACTTCCCTTTGCCAGCCATGGAAGGGCAGCATGAAACCTGATTGCGGCGATAACGGTCCTCCATCACACAGAGAGTCCACCCACTCTCTCCTGGTCTCTGATTATTATCCCAACAGAAAGGGAATAAGAGCGGTCCTCCGCGTAAGATATTGTATTTAGATTGGACAAGTTGATTTAAACTTTTCGTAAGCTCGTAATTTTCGGTCTAATCCCCCCAAATAGCTAGAGCTAGCCGGGCTCCCTAGCTCTTGGACTTTTTATGTCGGCGACGCCACCGTCGCCCAGGGCAGCCCAGACGTCCTTTGTGCGGAGATTAATTGGACGAAATTGGCAAATAGACATAGTTCGTGAAAAGAAGAAGGGCTTGACAGAAGAGGAGTCCAGTTTTTGTCATCCGGATGATGTTTTTCCTCAGTCCCAGATAAGCCCCTGGTACACTCTCGAAGGCAAGCGATTGAAACGGGAGATAAACAGACAAAAGTTAAATCTGCTTTGTTCCATCAAAAGTTTGGATTTTGTCATTATGATTTTTTCCTCTGTTATTTGTTTGAACAAGCTTTAAAAGTCGACGGAATGGAAAGCAATTTAATTTTTTAGAGGGAAATAATCGGAAAATTCTTATAGTGTTATTGTAAGAAAAGTAGTTGATTTTGTTATTCAAGAAAATCACTTTTGAAATCTTATTAGGTACAATTTCCATGTTTTAGATGAATTATTGGAAAAATTTGTTTAAAAAATTATTCATTTGAGATTTATCTGAATTATTTTTTTCGAGATTATTATTAAATTTTAAATTGCTTTAATTAATATGGTTATCATTCTATATTATCAACCAAATATTTATTCAGGTTGTGATTAAATCACAATAATCCCTGTTATTATTAATATGCGTTATTAAATCCGCTGCGTTTTATTAATACGACGCCAAATAACAAATTTTGATTTTAAAGGGGATTAGCGGAAAGAGAGAAAACTACGACCCCTTTTCCCACATCGAGAGGGTTTTAATCCGGCACTAAATCATCGTTGGGACAATTTATAAGGCTATCCAGTATGTGGTAAAGAGATAGATACAAGTTCAATAAATCGGGTTCGATAAATCAACGGAGGAGGAGGATGAGGATGTAAAAAAAGTAATTTAAATGCTGATCGAACGGTTCATTTCCTAAGGGATGGATGGATGGGATGAGTAATACTGATGTTGTTGTTGGCGGTGGGTCATCTCCTCTCCGCAGAGGTCGTTGATGGCGTCGCCACTGGTGCTGGTTTGAGTGCAAATATATAAATATTCAGCAAACGACAGAGATCATTGCACACAAATTGATTTATGGTCCATTATTACAACACCCATACATCGAAACAGGAAATATCAATTATGTCAAATGTAGTGAAAAAATAACGAATTTGTTGTGTTTGGGTGTGTGGGCAAGGGGGCGAATATATAGATGGATGGTAAATGAAGAGCTGCTGATGCTGCTGCTCTACTGCTGCACCGACCAATTGGAACAAATCAGAGTAAATGATAATAAATTTCCATCTAAATTCGGCCGACCACCGCATAGAGACACAAAATAACAACGGCATCAATTGCCGAGCTATAATGAATAATCTCTGGGCTGAACTGTGTGTGGAACATGTGCGATGTTCATTTGGAGTTATTAGGCCTTGTCCGGGCCCCTGCAATAAACAATAAACGGAATTTCGACGTCCGATTGATTGCATTTTCGTTTATACACATATCCCATTTATGAGGACGAAATTGGAAAAATCAAAGGGGATGTCTAGTGTCTACTATGGGACAAGAATCAACAGCCGGCCACCAAAACCACCCCTCCCATCATATTATATATTATGGCCAGAATGAGGGTGGGAATATCAGATTTTGATCTAAAGTATATGCACCATGAAAGGAAAAAGTGATCGAAAATTTAATTAGATTTGCAGCACAGAGCAATGTGCGAAAATGGCAATTGTAATAATAACAATAATCTGGCAACACATTGCACTTTTCTCTCCCCCTCTGTATTTTTCATTACAACTGTGCGCGCTCGCTCGCCCGGTTTATGAGAACAATTTTAAGAATTCCAATCAGAGGGTCCATTTGTATTGTCTCTCTGTTTTGCTGATAGTGGCAAATAACAAAGACATTCCGTAAAAAACAGTTTCACCAAACGTTGTCGCAAGTGCATGAAATTGTAATTTAGATTTTTGAATGGATGCTTTCTTGATCTAATAACAATACCAGTTTGGAAATTGAATTTTGTTGAGTTGAGGTCCATAAATCAATAAATGTCTGGTGTTTGCAGTTTACCAACTGCGAAAATAAGAAAATATATGATAACAATTGTAATTTGATTAACAGATATTATATTTTTCCTTTGTTACATTGCTCGAGACCTTCGTAGTTCTTTCGTTATCTAATATTAGAACCTGAACGCATGCTATGTTATGTTGGTTGGAGCATTAGAGACACACTCAGGAGCTATGGCTCAAAAATATACAAGGAGCTTCTCTATATTCGATTATAGGCCTTACGACGTCGATTATCAACCTCCCTAACATGCTCTCTCTCCCTCATTCGTCCACTGAACACATAATGATTCCTTTTTAAATTCCTTTTTTTTTTTAAATAAAGTAGAGTTTTTAATTAATTAATTGAAAGTGACCTGTGTGATTGTTACCAGAAAAGTTAAATATGCTTCTAACAAAGTTTGTTTTCCCATTAATATTGAATGACTTTTCAATTGGATTAAAATTTGGATAAAGTATTGGCAAAATAGAGAACGACATTGTTTTATGTAATCGTTTGATCCAATTTGTCAATGTTCCAATGGAGAATTACGGTAATTGACAAGCTCTGGAAGAGAAGACCGTGACTAATATTTAACATTAAACGGTGTTAAAAGTTCTACTTTACCTGATTACCGATTTGTAATGTTGACCTAATTAACGGCAATGAAGCAATGATGGAGGAAAAATAAAATAATTCCATTAATAGGCTTATGGCTTAATTTTTGGCTGTTTCCACTTTATTGGCAGCCAGTTCAATTTTCCCAAGGCCCCAAAATCTGGCGGCCAATAACGAAATAATTGCATGTTCTAACGAGGGGCACTTAAAATTTTCATTCGCGATTTATTCTTCCGTTTTTGGCGCTTTAATTGAAAAATTGCTGTACATTGTAGGCTAATTCGGCGTCGACGAATCGACTAAATTCTCATTAAATTTGACCAAATTGAAATTAGGGAGCCAATAAAATACCAACTTTTCTGATTTTTGCCTACACAACATCGTTCATTAATTGGCTGGTGGCTCCACCAAACTACTATTATTATTATCATCATCTATTCGAAGACTGAAGAGAGGTCGTGATTATCTCATTTTCTGTTTCGGACGCGCAGTTGGATAATAAAAATGGCCTTTGATTGAATAAATAATGCCTAGAGTCACGGTACTTTCGGATGAGATTTTAATAACTTTTTCGCCCCATTTCCTTACTCGCCCAAGAATAACGACGACAGCAAAGACTACGAAGACGACAACGTCTTTTAATTGCTCCGGCCCAATGATTGATGACCGATTAATTATTGTGTTATCGACATTTGATGAATGGGGGAAGGAGAAAAGAGGATGGCTCCATCTGATAATTAATTGATAAATGACATTTAGAAATGCCATGTTAATTACACAGTCCATTTCGCCTTTATCTTCTGTTTGTGTTTCAGTTTTTTATTTAGATATAGAACGGAAAAGTGCATGAAACTTGTCAATTAGTTACAGTCGATATTGGCAAATCACAGAGGTTTAAAATTTGTCAAATATTAAAAAAAACATGTTATTTCTTTAGAATAATTCTAAACTATTTAGAGCTCAATTGCATTTGAAGTTGGTATTTTGTGATATGAGAGATTTTTCATTTATTTTTTAACTGTAATGTGTTAATNATTACAGTCGATATGGGCAAATCACAGCGGTTTCAAATTTCTCAAATATTCAAAAAGACTTGTAATTTCTTTCGAATAATTCTAAGCTNTTATCTTCTGTTTGTGTTTCAGTTTTTTATTTAGATATAGAACGGAAAAGTGCATGAAACTTGTCAATTAGTTACAGTCGATATTGGCAAATCACAGAGGTTTAAAATTTGTCAAATATTAAAAAAAACATGTTATTTCTTTAGAATAATTCTAAACTATTTAGAGCTCAATTGCATTTGAAGTTGGTATTTTGTGATATGAGAGATTTTTCATTTATTTTTTAACTGTAATGTGTTAATTGACTAAATTATGCGTGAAAGAATTGTAATAATTGAGCTTAATTATGTCTTTAAAATATCTAATCACGACAAGACCAGAAAGAAACGAAATACGAATTATGCTAATTATTAGTCGCAAGAATATTATTTTAGATAATAGTTCAGTGAAGAACGTCTTAAAAATGGACATTTATTAAACACGAGTAAAATTCGAGAACATGAAGGAAATGAGTATTTTGTTAGAAACGAATATTTAATCATGTGTTTTCGATACAGTTTTCTACCAAATTTTATGTTATATTCATATTTATTTGTAATTTATTCGTTTTTATTGAATATTCCAACAATATGAAAAATAAGAAACAATCATTTTAAGGAAATCATTAATTAATTAAATACAAAGATTTTTCGATGGAATAAAACTTTTCTTTTAATCATATTCCATCTTAACCTTTGACCAAAGTGCACCGCCTTTCTACTTATTATTCATTTATCAGATAATTACGAGCAGAACCAGTGCATTTACTTTAAATTAATTAAAGACAGTCATTTGGTGGACTTATTTGCCTATTTAGTTTGTGTATGCTTCGCTATGGGTGCCATTTGCAGTTCTATTGGCGATAATTGATTTTTATTGAGTTTGTGAATTACTTTGGTGTGCGACTGGCAATCAAGATCGCGACGGAGGCAACCTTTTTAATTGGCCGTAATTGATCCGGAGCCGTCTCTATATCTATTCAAACGAGACATGGCTTCCAGTGCACTGAAAGGCCATTAATAATGGATAATAAAATGTGGACAATTTTCAAAGAATTCACACTGGACCGATTTTTTCATCTCTTTTTTCAATTTAATATTTGTGTTCCTCTGTCATCTATTTTATTAATTTATTGTCCTCAGATTCTCATTCTCGGCTCACTTTCCTTCCAAGAGCTAGAGAGACCCAAATCAAAACGGTCATTAAATTATTCTGAAGTTTGTTGGACATGTGGAAGGATTCGCTCTTGAACAAAATGCAAACAAGTTGGCGCAAAATTGGCCGTATTTTTAGGACCGAAATCTGTCAAGAAGTGCTCCACAAATTCAATTGGGTTAAGGCGAGGATTTATGAGGTAGCAAGGTGGATTTTTTTCCTCCTCTCTACCTGATTTCCTCGCCCTATTTCTATTGTGTGTCGCCAGTGAAATCAGATGAATGGACAAAGTTGATGTCAGAAAAATATTGAAAAATGTCATCAGCAGAGTTATTTCTAGAAATTGGATGGAATGACTTCCTTGAGTTGATGTTGTAGTTGTAGAGCTGAAGAGGCAGACCAGGCATATTGATGTGGACCGCCAACCGTCGTCTTCGTCGTCGCCGATCGCTTTTTATTGACGGACACCGCATCCAAATGCCCAATAATTGGTCCTACTTATCGATACTGACATTTTGTACCGGTTTCCGACTCAATGGACACCCTTCCCCAGTCCCAGTTGCTGCTGCCTGTCTGGGACAAAAAAGGGATTTGTCAAAAAAAGAAGTCGGACATAAATTGATCTGACGTAACATGGCGTTGTCAATGAATTTCAAATATTATACTCTTGATTAGAGGGTGGAATTCTAAGTTTGAGATAAGGTAGTTCTATTTTTGATATTTTCTTGAAAAGTATTTATTTTTAAAATTGCTAAAATAATTAGGAAATCTTATGACAATCAATAAAAAGAAAATAAAATTTTGCTTCATTTATAAGATAAAAATCTTGTACTCGTTATAAAAAAAGGTTCCACAACCCTTCCAGAGATAAAAGTCCACAGCATTTCTTGTTCTGAATGTTAAACAACAAGAATTTAGATAACAGACCGGGTTTAATGATGATAAGATTTAGCTTTTATTTTCACATTTAAATACCGGAGCTTTTAAAACCACCCGAAATCCGTAATGGGATCCGTGTTTAGAAGAGCGAGCGCGCGGTGGAATCTGGGCTCTGATGCGACGCAGGTAACCGAATCCGCGGTCTGATCTGCAGCCGTAATAAAAGCGGAAATTGCAAACATGGGCTGGTTGCTCTTAATTAGCAAATGCCGCGCTCACACACAGCATCTTTAATATGCAAATAAAACGCCACGGTTTACGGTTACCATTATGGAACTGATCCCTCGCTCCCCGTGTCTATCTATCTCTCTCCTCTGCCTGCTCCAGGTTGTGGCGTCGGTGTCTGTGGCAGCATCGTGGAATGAAATACTGCTAATTATTTCGTTGAAATTAGAAACGAGCAGCACACGTTCCAGGTTCATGTATGTGCAGACATTTTTTGCCGTTGCCAGATTTTCATAATTGCCCAAAAGAGGAACACACCGGCTCTTTTTGTGGGCAGTGTTGTGTTCTGGTTTTTTGTTTTAGCTTCTTTTTGTTGTATTGTAGAGTAAAATTCCCGGTCAACAGTGATTCGTTATGCCCACGAAAAGCACCGTTGTCCAAAGTTAGGGGGATTCGCAATTTCATGGTCACACAGAGCAGAGCTAATCTTTTCCCAGAAACAGGCCGGTCCGCGCAAGATCCAACATTTTTGCGGTCCATTTAATAACTGTTTTTCCACAAAGCGAAAATCGAAAGTGACGATTTGTTGAGGTGTTTTGTTCGGACCAAAGAAAATATGCTAATTTTCCAGGTTTATTTTATTTTATTATATAGCAAAGTTAAAACCTGTTCGTGTCTGTTCAGCTGGGGAATAATTTGTGGCCAGCCTCCTTCTCACACACACAAACACACACCACCACCCAAAACTAAAGCGACAATTTAATTTAATTTGAAATTCGTGCGTGATTGGAGGCACATTGTTCGAATACCTTTTCCTGCTATTTTTCGTCTCCTTCCTCTTCTTCTTCTTCTTCTTCTTCTTCACTCTAGCTCCATCAACCATCCAGCCAGCCAGTGCGCTGGAGCAAAGAGACTCAGTGCCCAGCAGTGGCTGCGGTGGAATCGGCAGGGAAATTAGACAATGTGAATGGATACTCAAAATAATGATGATGATTCAATTACTTTGATGAAGGCGATTTCAACGCCCAAGAACATTTCTTCTTGTGCTTTTCGTAGGATTACCACGTTTATTAAAAGAACATAAAGTAAGCCTTTTAATTATAATATTTTTTGTACATTGCGATAAGTACAGTAATAAGGTTTATTGATTATCAATACGTCAACAATAAAACTTTAATTATACAGTGGACAACGCTTATTAGCACCACTCTGGGACCGGAATAATTTAGCCCTATTGACCGATTGGCCCTTTTAAGCTATTAGATAAGAAGATGGATAAGAAAACTGAATGAATTTACCGATCTATTTGATTATGATTCTGAAGAATATNTTGATACTTCAATAATTAAACTATAATTTAAGTTTTGTTTAATAACCAATAAGGTGCAACGTGTACTTTAGTATTACAAAAACCAATTAAAGAAATTGAAATAAAATTATTACTACTTTTTTATATTATCATCGTTTCCTTANCCGATTGGCCCTTTTAAGCTATTAGATAAGAAGATGGATAAGAAAACTGAATGAATTTACCGATCTATTTGATTATGATTCTGAAGAATATATTTTTGTCTTCACTCCTTCAGTCGATTAAATAAACAAAGGGCACATGGTCAAGATTGGTGTGAATAAAATTAAACTAAAGACTGAGTTGTTGTCACCTGCACTTGTCTTGCAACTCTTTTTAGTAGTGATCTTGGCCACAGAACGGTCCTATAAAGCGATAGATTTGGCTCCATTGAGCAATGAATTTTAAATGTATTTATATACGGCCAATCCGTTCTTAGACATTTTGGCCCGATAAAACGATTGTCCCTATTAACCGTGGCCCTAATAAGCGGCGTCTACTGTATTTAATAATTAAAAAGGTAAACGTATGTATGAGTTTACGAGACGACTACTTAGTTAATGTTAGGACAAAATCAGAAACCATTACTTTATTGTCTAGTTCAGATTCTCGATATTTGACTTTTGAATATGTTTACTTTAATCAAATTGTACTAAGAAAAAGTAACTCTATTACATAGAAATTGATAGGTTTGCAATCCTATTCTCATGAACAATAAGTTTTTGTTATTGTCCACTCAGGGGAGAATGTTCTTTATTATTTTGCCACCGACACTTTTGAACCGAATTTACCTGATGGCGCTTTTTGCGCGGTGTTCAAAGAACGAAGCATAAAGAAACGTACACATCACGCCTGTAATGGGGTCACTATTTATTGGCGTAGATTTTGCCGCGCGCTCTCTTGGTGAGCTCTTAAATAAATAGAGGAGCCTGCATTGCCAGTTGGGTTTCGCCAAGTTCCTTGACTGCTAATTAAGGTAATCAAAGAGAGCACAAGAACCCTGTGCGAACGATAATGAATGATAATAACACCTGGAGGAGTTGATTGAACCTGGCCCAACATCGGCAACAAGTGCTTGCTCTCTCTCGTCGTCATCGTACCTTTTGATGATAGACACAATCAAGACACAATATTGACAAGTGAAAATTATATATTGTAGGTGATGTGGTGAAAGGTTAAAATTAATTGTAAATTGTTGTAGTTTATTACAATAATCAATGTTAAGGGCGATGCTTAAAGGCGAAAATGCTTCCAAAGTTTGTGAAATTGAATAAAATTTTACACAATTTGTGTTGGAGTGTATTTATAGCGATTGATTCAGGGAAATATTACTTAAACTTTGTTCATTGATAAATGAAATTGATCTCGGTCAATTGTCTTCTTCAATGTATTTCCAAGATTTTGGAAAATAATGGAAATAAATTTATAAAAATTATAACCCTTATACAAACAGATTAACGTTATAGCCTGTCACACCGAAATTTACTGCTTGTGAATAATCCGTCCCCTTTTTAAAATCCAATTTCATAATTAACTGTTATNGGAAATTAATTTGTTTGATATTTTTTCAATATTACGACTTTGTGAAGAAAATAATGGAATTGACTTTACGTTAATATTTAGAAAGCGTGNAGCCTTTTTTGCACTTTACAAACTTAAAATAGACCAATTATTAACGGCACAATGACAGTTAATTGGGAAATTGGATTTTAAAATGGGGGTGGATCGTTCACAAGTAGTAAATTTCGGTGTGACAGACTCATAGGTTTAACATTTAATATTCTTGTTAAGGAAGATATTCTGAAAATAAAAGGAAATTAATTTAAATAATATTTTTCCAATATTACGACTTTCAGAAGAAAATAATGAAATTGACTTTACGTTAATATTTAGAAAGCGTGTTTAAAACTGATTTATTTTTGGATTTCCGTCAGAACCGTTATCTAAAAATATAAATCCAAATTAATTAAATTTAACGATGTCTGTCAGTATAATAAATTAATTTGCTTAAACTCTATAATTTGTACCGTAATAACAGATTTATTTCTGTCATAATTCACTCTTCTTTACTTTAATCAATCTGAATATAATAAAATAAATATCCAATTACTGTCAACATGAATAACTTTTCTTTTGTTGCTGTGCTGTTATCTAAACCTAATTATCGATCGATTTGTGAGAGCGAAATTATGTAACTTTGTTGTAAATAAATCCCTTTCTATAGTCAATTAAAACAAATTGACATGAGGGTCTGATAGATTGCCTTTGGTCATGTCCATGAGAACCGTGTCAATAAAGGCAAATAGTGAAGAAAAAAAACATTAGTTGGATATATGATATTAGTGTCAGATAAATGTTGATTTGTTTGCGCAATGAAAGCTTATAGTTACGAACAATCGGCGGGTCCATCAAAATATTTGCAATTCAATTA
>JXOV01003984.1:0-30010 GCA_001014945.1 Clogmia albipunctata
GTACTTTTTACATCAAAATTGGGAAAAATTAATTAAATACCGATTATATGATTGTTGTTCGATAATACAAATTAGTGCCAAATGTTTTGTTTCATTGCAATTTCTAGCGAATTTACATAACAAAAACTGGATTAAGTCCATTTGGAAAATTTTTAAATCTTGGAAATTTTCGAAAACCACTTTATATTTGGTGTCACTTTGTTTTCGCAAAATTATAAATATATATATCTGCAGTCAATTTGCAAACTTGTCATGATTTTGAAAGAAATTGCAAATTTGTAAATATTAATCATTGATTAATGATTTCCTCCAAAACCACATTGATAAGTTAGGTTTTTTTATAGTGATTTTACATTAGAAATGTATTATTTTTTGATTTATGGAAAAGGAAATTAATAATCTATATTGGTAATATAAAAAATTAGGTTTCATTTCTTGTAAAAAACATGCGGAGATTACAAATATTTAAAAAAAAAAATTTAATGCACAAGTATTTCGCAAGGGATTTAAAAAACTTCATATTGTGTATGTAAACTCTCGTTAAAAGTTACTCTAATGAGGTGATCCCGCACTTTGACCTTAAGATCTATTGTACTCCAAATTCGTCAAAAATACGAGTACTTGACTTTTCACTCTTGCAACAAAAATAACTATTAAACAATTATATGTTTATATAATATTAAATGCTTTCAATAATTAATTTAATTTAAAAAAATTATTTTATTTTATGCATTTGTTCCACAATATAGATATTATGATACTAAAATTTGTTCTATCAGTCGTTTTTATACTACAAGTGCTATAAAGAATTTATAAAAGCACCAGTTCCTTTTTCTTCATTATTAAAGTAAGACCTCTAGAAAAAAATCTATCAAATTTATATGGAAGTTGGTTTAGTTCAACTGTATTAGTAGACAATTTAAATGTTTTAACAAATGAATATTTGAATACATGACTATTAAATGAAACAAATATATCTGACTTCTATGAATTTCTACTACCTTCGACTACATGAAAGAGAAGAATACAAGTTACAATAATTTATCTTTCACCCCGAAAGTATGTGTCGGCTAAACTAAATTTTTAATTTGAATATTTGTAAATAGTTGACTTAGATTTATGTTTGTTGTAATTTATTAAAAATACATACTGTTTAAAATACGGTTGATAAGCATTATTAAAATCATGGGCCTTCTTTAAAGTACTCGCTACGCTTGTGACTTTAAATGATCTCATTGTCTAAGACACTATTTTTTTCGATCTATTTAAATAGCTATTAGTTATTTAGTTTTTTTATTGTCTAAGACTTTTAAAAATTTACATTGGCTGAAAATGTTATTCGATAAAAGTTCAATTTTTTAATTTTATACAATAGGGATTTTTTGGTGCACAAGTTAAGAATTTGTTCTGAAACATCATTGAAAAACCATTGCGTTTTAATTGTGCGTAAATGTGGAAATTTATAGCGTGCTTCAAATGTTCACATCAATTTATTCCCATTTTGTTTTGATTTCATTGCTTTTTAAAGAATATTTAATTGCAGAAATTTATATGAATCAATGGTTCGGGATTTTGGTTAAACCCATAGGTATAAAAAGAAAAAGGGTAGAGCATTCCCGAAGCATGGTCAGATGGAGGGTCTAAATGTGAAATTTTGCAATAAATGTTTTACACATTTTTGGTTTTTATTTTTCTTCTTTTGTATTAGTATCTATTCAACAACTAAAATTATTCCGTCACAAATTTCGCGCTTTTTGTTTTAGAAAATAAGTTGTCACTACATTTAGGCATCCATCTGACCGTGCTTTGGAATAGTTCTTCCAGCAAAGGTTCAATTTACCAACGATTAAACCCTACATTTAAATTAGTATACATCCCTAATAAGAGTTTAAATTTGTTAAGTTCAAGTTTTAATCTAAAATTTAGCAATGCCATTTTATGTGTAATATATAAAATTCGTAATTTAATAGTGCAATGCGTGTTTTTTTAAATTGTAAAACATTTCAATAATTTTTTAATGCATTAGATATTGTTTAATCAAAAGGAAAAATGTGCATAAATAAAATCGTCAGTATTCTATCGTATTGTATTTGAAATTGAACAATTACAAGGTTATTGTTGCACCCTGTCTAATTTATTGGCGCTTTTCCGCGGTAATTGTGTACTGCAAGGCATGTGGAGATAGATTTGGTCGGGGGATAGGTAGTTTCTTGTTGTTGTAGATGTCGGCGGAGCGTTGTCGTGGGATCTTATCAATTATTTTAATCTTGGAGACACATAAACGGTTTTTTGTGTTGCCGATTCTCATTTAATGGGTTTTCAAGTGCTCTATGAGAATGTGGTGTGTTTGGCGAGAAAAGGTAAAACACAATAGTTGTCAAGTTTATTATTAGCCGAAGCGCGCTAAACTTACAATGACTCGGCCTTTTGATAAGAGGGTCTGGTAATTTTTTGGCGTAGAGGAATTTAGGCGCCCACCCATTATCAAAGTATCGAGTTGAGCTTAACGATCTCAAGATCTTTGCTATATACTACGTACTTCAATTAAGCAGGCAACTTTGTAGTCAATTCCATTGATTTGTTGACTGATTATTGAGTTATATTGATATAATTATTTAATAATTTTCCTTCTGTCTCTTATTTCTGTGTATTCTAGATCAGATGAGGAGGAGCACCGGGGGAGCGTAAGAATGGACGAAGAAGTAATCCAAGACAAAGAGCGGTTTGCAAGGTAAGAGTTGCGATCTTTTTCCGTTTTTTATTTTTTTTTTGTTTTTATAATAATGTCTGCTCTGGAGGAAGAGTGAGAGAAGATCAACAAATATTTTGTGGTCTGCTGAATCTGGATGTGCTATGGTATTTAATAAGTGTTTATCGTAATTATTCCACTGTTTTTTGTTTGTGTTGTACTCCTCTCTGGTCTGGACTTGGCTTGGGCTTTGACTTGGGTCGGGGGATAATTATTAGAGGTATAGAGAGATGGAGAGCGAAAGAAAAATACACTGCCAAAGATTGTGGAGACTGGCTGGCCCAAGTTTCTTTGATAGGATAGATGATTTACTGCCGTCACAGAGCAATTTGCGATGGGTTTTCTCCTCCAGCCATAATTTGAGAGATCTCCAACCGTTCATTCTGCGGAATTGACTCTCTGTTGCCAGTCCAAGTCGTCGTCGTCGTCGGGAATTATCAGTCCCAGCCAGTCAGAAGGTTCAACGGAACAATATCAGATTGTGGCGCTTTTAAAACTATGCTATATGTATATAAAAATATAACCATTTGTACATTTATCAGACAGGTAACAGTATTTGTGGCCTTACTAAGACACTCAGTTTTTTTCGCTCTCTACGTAGTTGTCTTAAAAGCATTGATCGCATTATAGAGATATGTTTTGCGCAACAGGGCGGGTTAATGTNTATATGTATATAAAAATATAACCATTTGTACATTTATCAGACAGGTAACAGTATTTGTGGCCTTACTAAGACACTCAGTTTTTTTCGCTCTCTACGTAGTTGTCTTAAAAGCATTGATCGCATTATAGAGATATGTTTTGTGCAACAGGGCGGGTTAATGTCTTTTTAATATAAAAAAAACATTCTTAAAATATCAATAGTTCTAAATTTTTTGAACGAGTTGTGAGTTATAACTAATAATGAAAGTTTTATATCGAATTTGATCATCAATATTCTTTTCATATATAGGCCATCATGTTGTTAAAAATTAATAAATACTTTCATCAGTTTAGCGAAATTGCTTAGATAACCGAAAACTACATGGACAGGATTATAATTGCACTCACTCTTTCTCCACTAAAGACTATATACAGAACATCTTTTGATGAGGTTCCTAGGTAATCTAAATTGTATCTAAACTAGACTAGTAAATGTTTAAATCAATTAATTTTTATAAATTAAGATATTTCATTTAACAATTGTCATAAAATTGAGTATGTTTTAGTCTCTATTTTTAAAATAATTAGAGATATACATAATTGTATTCAATTTGTCGATTTCGTCTTAAAAATTTTTAACCAATAAGAGATTGTTCGAATGACAAATCGTGATAAATTGATTTTAAATGTAAAAACTAAGAGATTATTTAATAATTCTTTATTATAATCTGAAATAAGTTCATTTGAAATATGAAAATAATACTAAAGAATAGTTTTTTTTATAAACATTGAACATATTAAGCAATACAGACTTATTGATAGTATTTAAAAATTATCATACTGTTATTAAAGGTTTAATTTTAAACTTATCAGATAGTCATTTATACATACACCGCACTTACTCAAAAGTAAAAACTATGTAAGATTTCAGAATAATTAGTATATAAAATAATATAGCCAAAAAAATAAGGAGCTCTAATTTGCTGTTGTCGCAAGCTCCTGAAAAGCAAGTGCACATTCAAATATTGTTTAAATACAAGATTACTGAAATTTACCTAGACTCTACAATTATAGCCTTTGTATAAAAACACTAATACAAATGTACTAATATAAATTAATTTGATACAATGTGTTACAGAGGATCGGTTGTGACAAGATCAAAATAATGAAAAGCGAAAATTAACAGCGTTGATTGTATTTAAGGGATGACATTAATAAGATGTTGAACTTAATCAAGCTTAATTTTCATAAAATGAGTTTTGCAATCAGTAAAACTGTTTGTAATTATTAGCCGACCCTTTGGTAGTGAAAAGTATATTATTGAGCTTTATCGGTTCTGTCTCTGGCCTATGACAACGACGACGGCGGCTCGACGCAGATTGGCCTGGCCAGTAATAGTAGTTAAGGAGGAGTAGAGTAGGAGGAGGTGGTGGTGGTGTGGAGAGGAAAAACAAAAAGCGCCGTAAGACGCGAGGCCCGATGCTCTTGATGCTTGCCTGTATTTAGTTGCTATTTTTACCTATATGAGATCGTGGGAAACTCTAGAGCCGCACACCGCCCGTAACCTCAGCCGTACTATATTTTTTCCTACTCTTTTACTATTTTACTCGGTTTTTGTTGTTGTCTATAAAGAAATATTCTGTCCATCCGTCCGTTAGATGGATTATTATTGGAGCTGATATTGGGAATTGTTGGGGGGGTTCTTCTTTCTTTGCTTTCAATTTAGTTGTTAATTTCACAATGTTATTGTTGTTGTTGTGTTCTGTTTTGTATTAAATAGAGTAACAGAAAGTAATAATATTTTATTATTATTCAGTTTTTGTGATACTCATCGTAAATATATCAAAGGTGACGTGCGGGCGGCGATCTCCCCGCCGTCGGTTTGTCTGAAGGTGCGAATGAATGTGAAGGATGTGAGGATGGGATGGAGGAGAAGAGCGCTTGCAATTGACAGCAGTCCGTCGTCCAGCAGTTAAATACTCTGCGAGATGAATAGATGTGGATGGATAGGTGGAATTAACTGTTATGAAATGATTCCATTTTAATGACCGTAGATATTATTAAATTGAAAAATACGTTGCTCTGATTCCAATGCAAAATGGGAAATAATAGTGCTGGGAAAATAGTTAATTGAGCGAATTCCATATTTCATACCAAATTTAATTGGTTAACTATAAAAAAAAGATTCAGCAAATTGGAGCGATTTGATCGTTATGGGTTTTATTGGTTTTGTGGGGCGTTTTTGTTAACTAATTGTACTTAAAATGTTGGTTTTGGATTAATATTGAAAGATAGTAAGACACAACAACCGTTACTAGTTTGTTGCTAAACAATTGGTTTTACATAATCAAAGTTTTCAAATATCCTGATGTTATTAACACCATGAACTAATTATTCTATATAGAGTTTATTTATTGATATGTTTTTGTCACCGAAACAGAAGACACCTACTACGAAGAAGACCATCCCTATAACATCTTTCATATGTATCCATTCATTGAATAGCACCAAATTAGTAGTAATATAGAATGAATTTTATTTATAATTTTGGCTTCTAATGTCCGCTAAATTGATTTAAAATATGTAGTATAGTATTAGTCATGTTTTTATAATGATCGTTCATTTGGTCATATTTTTCGTTTAATGCCAACTTTTCTACAATAAAAACGAGAAAAATAAAACTTACCTACTGCTATATTCGTAATACAAAATCCTTGGAGTTATTAAGCCCTCGCCATTAGTAACAAACAAGGGAATTATATTTATATTTGTAAACAGCACAAATATTATTACACAAATCAATCATTTTAAATAAATTTATTTGTTAAAACTTAGAAAATCTGTTAACTGTCATTATTTTCTTCAGCATCCTATTTCAATCGTATTTGAAGAACAAAATTTCAATTTAAAAATCAAACCTATTCACGGCATTTTGTGGTAAACAAATGTGTACAAATTGTCAATTCTGTTGAAATGAAATTTCCAGTCACAGACATATTTAAAAAGAACTGACGAAAAGATGGAAAGATGAAATGGAGTTTTGACTTTATTTTAGATGGAGCCCTACTTATTTGTATGAAATTTACAAGATCAAATGGCCTTGTTTCTTCTTCATGGTGACGGCTTATTATCTTCATTTAGTAGGTAAAAAAGGGTGAAGTTTTTAACCTTTGGGAAGAAAATCTTAAAAATTTTTGTTAAACATTTTACCGATAGTCTTAGGCTTTCAATGATTTTCGGCTTCGCAATATTTTTTTTACCTTATTATGCCAAAATAGTTAATAAATTTCAGCTCCATCTAATTTGTTTATTGATTAAAAACCTTTCAATAAAAATCGATTATTAAATGCCTTGTGCTTTGCATACTATAAGCCATAAAGCAACATTCCATGCAATCATTCAATCAATTTGATTATAATCACGGTAATTAACTGACAAGATGTAAATCAGTATCTTCATCGGGTTTATGTGGCCAACCAAAGAATGGAACATTATGGGAAAAAGAACAATTAATCTATTTCATTGGCTCTTATAGTATAAATTTCTTATTGTTGTGTTCTGTTGGGACTGAAAAAGAGAATAATTCTATTTCACGTGTTATTGGTTGGCATCGGGCACAAATTAGAATAGATTTCTTGGACTGAAATGGAGTCTATGGTGATTTCGTTCTAGTTACTCGGTGATATTGCCACAAAATTTGGTGAAGATGACTGTACTAATTTGGTGTTTTTGTTGTTGTTGTTATGGCGGGCTTTCAAAAAAGGTCTTCGCTCTCTTGGTCCGATTATTGGACTGTCTGGCTAGGTGTACATATGGTATTTAAAGGAAATTTCAATTTCTGTCTTCATTCTGTGCTCTGTTCTGTTTGGTTCAGTCCAGTTTACAGAAAGTGTATGGAGGAGCAGAGCAGCACAGACCACAAAAGTCCATTGAAAGAAAGATACGGTCACGACTAAATTGTACTCTCAAACAGTTCACAAAGTACGGGGCCACATTTTTGCTGCCTCTATTGGCGGTGGTACTGGTGCGGCATCGTCCATTGCTGTGCTGAACTGCTTGTCGTCTTTGGTTGGTGTCTTCTGATGTGCCTTGGATTAGGTCGTTCAGAAAGAAATTGAATCGTTGATGTTGAAAATCTTTATTATTAAAAAATAAGTTTTGTTATGTTAATATTAAATAACAATTATTATGCTTTTTATTTATTAATCTTAAAATAATCTGTTCTAAAGACTATAAGAATTAAGCTTCAAATTTACAAAATGTTACAATAGTTAGTTATCTTTTATTTAGAACGCTGGCTTTTTTAAAATTAAAATTTTAACTTTTTGTATTAAAGTGTAGCAATTAATATAAATTTTAAAAAAATATTAATTCAGCCTATTTTTCATTAAAAAGGCAAAGAATTGCTTTCGACAAATTTAATTAAATGAATTTCTGTTTTTCTTTTGAATTAAACTTATTCTTTTAACAATATCTGTATCCATATTCTTCTTTATTATATTGTACAAGATTACATTAAATTATAGAACTTTATTTCATTTGTTTTATTTTTAAGACATTCAAACATAAGTACATAAGTAAAAGATAATTGTAATTTTTATTTTAAATATTTTTATTAAAATTATTTTTTTTTCTAAATTTAACCACCTTATCTCAACCAATTATTTAGAAAAAAATATGTTAAAAATGTCGACAAACAAAAAATAAATAGTTATTTTTGCTGCAAAACGGGTTTTACACTCGAGCAAGCAATTTTTTTTTGCACGTTTTAAAAAAATCCATGTAAAACTAATTTAAAAAATATTGCCGTTAGAACCGCCTCTAGTTGAATGATGATTGGGTTCTATTTGACAGTTGTTACGGTCTGAATTAAAAAATTGAACAGTTTTATCCTGCAAATAGAGCCGAAATATTGACTTTGAAACAAATTTATTCGAAGATTGCGACTCTTTTTTTTATTAGTAAAACATAAGTAAAAATTCATAATTTTCACTAGTGTGATAAAGTGACGCTTTATGAAATTCAAATGGATTTTGAAAAGCTAACCTTTCGATACGAAAATGCAAAAAATCTGTTCCTATGTTAAACTAGCTGAAATATCAAATATAAATATTTTATTGGGGATCCCTTAAAAATGAAATGTACATGTTATAAGGATTAAAATTCTAGATTTAGGCAGACAAGGATATTTTATGTGGTTGGATTTTATAATTGGACAATTATTTAATTTTTTTTATATAAAACTACTATGTTTTTCTAATAGAACATTAATTTGATGTAATTTTTCGAAAAGAAACTACTACTTTATCTCAATTCATATTGAACTACCTAGTATCCAATTCCCAGTACCAATTTCTGAGCACTCTTCTGTTATTAATAATAGAAAAAAGCGAGTGGGAAATTAAGTGAAATAATTAAAAAGAACAAAATTCTAAATTAACTGTGGCAACAAAATATAAAGGTAATAAAATAATAATAGGAGCAGAGAGGAGTAATGCTACGGATTGTGGAATAATTTAATGGTTGTAGGGGTTTTACACACATCTCCTCTGACGAGCAAAAATTTCTCCTGTGTTGTTCTAAAAGAGCCGGCACGGCAAAAAGAAATAACACAGCAAAGCCATGTTTTTAGATTTGTAGCCGAGGTCTTGTTATTTCTCAACTATTAGGTACGAAAAAAATGTTACTGTTTTCGACTTCTTATGCTCATCATGCTCCCACAATATCCACAGCCAGCCACACAGTTGTGTGTAGTGTGTTCGGATTAAATGAACTTGAGGTGATTAGGAGAGTGGATTAATAGAGAAAATGGACCGTAAAATGGGGAATTGAAAGAAGGTGATGAAGGCGGTAATTGTATCGTAACAATATCCAAAAGGGAACGAACTTTAATCAAGCGAAGACAATTAATACTGTCTAATATTCTATGGTACAGAGCGATTTCATTGTGATTTATTTTGAAGTGTAATAGATTGGATTATTGTTAATTATAAACTACAAATTGGTTATTAGGAAAGTAATGTTAGATTTAAGAATGGCAAATATCTTGGAAAAATTGAGTTAATATTTTAATAATTTGAAAAATATTCTGTTTTCTATTTTCTTTCATTCTTTTAAAGAAAACTTTATTGCTTAACTGGATAAGTATTAAATTTGTTAATTGTTCTAGGGCATAAAAAGGTTAGGTTTCCAATAACTAAAATCAATGTCAAAAACAAAAGTTTTCATAAAGGATTGCAAAAATTAATTTACTTTCAGTTATTTAGTTAAATATATAAATTATAATTACAATTACAGTAGAATGCGTTTAATATGACTCCAATTATATAGGTCAACCGCTTATTGAAACGAATTAATTTCTTTTCCATAAAAAGTCATTGCAAGATAGGCTGATTTTTAAGAAATCGCATTCAGTTAGTTACAAAATTTTTGCTAGTGATTTGTGACAAATTATAAGAAATTACATATATTACGGAAAGCATAAATAAAAAAATTATTTACTTAATATTTACAATCGTACCAGGGATGTCACATTGATCTAACAGCTTAAAATTTTTACCAATTAAGAACAAAAATTTCTTTGGGTAATCGGAGAATTCTACTCTAGTTCAAAACAAAGAAGAAAATATGCTATTTGAAATTTCATTTTAGGAAGATTAATGAAAACCAAATCCTTAATATTGGAACTTAATAAGTTTTTTGCTGTAACATATTAAAGGTGTGCGAAGTATTTCCACATTCTGGACTAACATATGAAATAGGACGACGGGATAACCAAAAAATACCCTATTGAATTCATTGTTTTTGATTTATAATTTCCAGAAGAATGACATACCATTTATTGTTACAAATGTTTTCTTTATTTGTTTTTTTTTTATCTTTTTTATTTAATTAGAAGACAAGATCCTTAACTTGTGAATGAAATAATCTACTTTAATGTTGACGAGTTCTTGGCTTTTCTCGACTATTTTATTTTTTATTGCAAATAAATTTTGAGTTATAATTGACTCTTACTTATTAATTTATTCGAATTTAAAATTAGGTAAAACCATCTTTAAGCTTTTTACAATAATTACTGACAATTAAAAAGAAGCCTTAATAATTTTTAATGGAGAAATTAAAATGTTTAACATCGTTAACAACCATTTTAATGGCACATAATTTTGAAGGGTTATAATTACACATCGTAAAACAAGTTCGTGTAGTTTTTTAATTTGTTATAATTTTTACTTATCAGTATCTTAACCTTTAAAATAATTATTGAAAACTGTTACCATGCACTAGCTTTTATAAATTTAAAATCATTTAGTTTTTTTTTTAAATTGATTAATATTTAAAAAAATATTATTCTTAAGTCATGAACAGAGATCATTCTTTGATTGATATCAATTAGAACAGACACAAAAAGACTTGAGATGGCAAATTGGTCAACTGCATTCTTATCTGGCATTGAGTAGATTTAATGGAAGTGAATAAACGGGTTTTCATTGTTGAGAATTTTAGGGGTTTCATAAGAAATTGAAAGCCGTCGTTGTCGTTGCCGAAATAAAAACTTGACAAATCCCATAGTTCACGGGGGGATTTTCTCAAAAGCGGATACCGCAAGCGCGGCAGTCTTGTGTGATTCAAAGTGAAATAATATTAATAGGCAGAACATAACTTTGGGAATAATAATAATAAGAATATGTAAAATGTGCAACAAAATCAACAATAGAGAGGCTTAAGAAATAAAAACCAATAATAAAAAGACAGAGAGTAGAATTAAGAAATGAAGTTCATTGTATTGTGGCATTTTTATTGTTGGTTATTTTTCACCACTTTTTGTGTGCATTTTTTCAATGAAACGCGCGCGGTGTGATTGAATGGTGTTTGATTTCATGCTCTTTACTTTTCTATATATTTCGAATACACAAAAAACTAAAATTCAAATCTTATTTCCCATTTTTTCCAGCCGCGAAAATCATTGTGAAATTGAGAGACGTAGGCGGAACAAAATGACGGCCTATATTACAGAGCTGTCGGATATGGTACCGACGTGCAGCGCCCTGGCCAGGAAACCCGACAAATTGACCATACTTCGGATGGCGGTGGCTCACATGAAGGCGTTAAGAGGTTAGTAAATTGGTGAATGTTTGAACAAGAAATGAGAGTCGAAATAGACCAAATTTAGCTGAAAGAGATCCAAGTAAGGAATGTTTAGAAAATAATGGAATCATTTTTGGACTTTTTCAAAATTTGTTCTTCACATTGATCCTTAGTCTTTTTAAACGTATATTCATAGTTCCCAGAACTGTTTCTTTCGACATAGATTTTGTCGCTCTGTCGTCCTTCGATGCTTATGTGCCAGACATAAGTCGTTGTGATCTTCCTCTCTTAATAACACAACAACTGTTACCAGTTTAACAAATGTGGCTTTTTGTAATGTAATTAGTGATAAACCAAATAATTATATAGAGACTTCTTATATTGACAGGTTCTTGTTACCGAAACAGAGCACACACTGTAAAAAAAACAATTACTCTAGTATCCATTTTTCAATAACAACCAAATATTGCGCCCATTCAAGTTTTTTATTGACGATTATATTTGGTTGACAATTAAGTCTGATTATAGATTATATAGATGAAGAAATCAAAATGCATAATTGGTTATGGCATATTCCCCTTTAGAAGTACTTGCAGAAAAGGGGGAGTCAAATGAAGACAGAAATTAGATGCCGTAAATATTGTCGTTTAGGTTTAGAATTCTAATATATTTATTTTTAGAAATAACTTCTTTAATTACAAAAAGCGCTACAGATTTTAATAATGTTTTAGCATTATATAAGAAAAAGAAATATTTAAAATAATATTACGTGTATATTATCCTAATGTTCTTATCTAGTTAATTTTCAGAACAGTCTTTACTAACTGATAAGAACAATTGAAATTGTAAAGTGGTAACACATAAGAATCAGGTACAATTGTTTAATTTTTAAAAGCCAAAGAGAAGCAGGGATTTACTGCTATATTTGGAAATACTTGTACTCTAATGGCAGTTGTCTAATGTAATCCAGAAAACTCTTCTAATGTCTGCCTTTAAACCTCGGTTTTAATGCGCCATAAAAACTTTCCAGTTTCGTATTGTTCAGTTCTCAACTAGAGTCTGGAGGGTGGTCTAAAGCCATACTTTCTAAGATTTTATTAGTTACAGAATATTAGATTGAAAGTTTTATATCATTTCTATTTTCGTATAGATATTATGATAAACTTTAAATTTAATCTACAATAAATATTATTTTGACGAAAATTCAATAAATTTCTAAAAACTCCAAAAATATGAATACAATGTCATTAAATCTGGTTATTATGCTTTATGTTATTCGGGTAAATACAATTCGCATATTTGATTGCCGAGCATAATGAATGATAATAATGGAAATCATTAAAATGTAGCACCTCTCTTTCACAAACCGTAATTATAACAGGTTTTATCCTAATTGAAACTTTGTTGTTAATTAGAATCGTGTGTATGTGTGCATAAGTGTTAATGCTTTGGGGTTGTGGGTGGAAGCTTTTATGGGTAGAGCGTAAACTAATAAAGCATATATAGTTTTAGGAGTGTTAATTAGAATAGTTTTCCTTATTTGATTTAATTAAATTTTGACTATAATTATGCCGGTTTGTGTGTGGTTTTCCTTCGAGAAGAAAATGTTTGTAATGTAATCCGAGAAACTCACGTTTTTAAATAGACGAAGGAAAAGTAATTATGACATAATTAGGAAAACTTAAAGTTATGTGGGCTTAGAACTTGGATAGGAATCGTTGAAAATGTGTTTAAGAATTTAACTTCAGGGCCAAAATTGTATCAGAGTTTGAAAGAAATATAATTGTAATACTTTTAACAGAGATTAATTTAAATATATCGCCAAACAATTCAAATTAGCCTTCTATGGATACAGTTTACGGGGATTCGCAAGGCAGAATCGAATAGGTGAATTTTTCCTGAGACAGTCCTCGTAATGGTACACATTTCTTATAAAAGATTAAGATTAACACAATTTTAACGGTTGATTTCTCCTTCCAAATTTGAATATTATTAAGAAAAGGGATCGAAAATTGAGGCGCCAAAGGTAAATCGACAAAAACTTGTAGGGGAAAGAGGTGGCATTGTTAAAATGTGATTTTAATAGGGGTGTGCTTCTGCAATATATAAAATCGAGTGTGTGTTTTTAAGAGATTGCAATTATGAGATTGGTGCGGAACTGAATTAAAATTTGAGCATAACGTACAAAAGACATTCGTTATTTTTATGCCGTTTGAGATAAATAATATTTCCATAGACGATTATTTGATTATGGGGAAATTATAAGGGCATTGCACAAAGTTTTTCCCGTGTAAAGTCGTTGTCACATGGTTTATTTATTATCGATAAGGGAAAAGAAAGGAAGAAGGAAATTTAGGTAATTTTCAGCTCCACCTGTATCGTCATGTTCGATCTTAATTTGCGTAATTTGTCAACAAAAAATCCATATGTTCCACTTAAATGAGATATGGGGAGAATATTTAAAACTCATAAGGGGCTGGGAAAGAATTGAAAATGAATTTGAATCGAAGAATAACCAAGTGACTTTATTAACACCTCTCAGCTGGTATTTAATTAATAATGGTCTGTTTTTGGTGGAGCGCGCGCGAAATTTAACGGTCAATGAAGAGATAAAATTCTGTATAAATATAATATTAATTAAAATTCGCGACGAACCTTATGGTTCATTAAATAAAGTTGTGATGATGATTTTGGTTGACAATTTTGTTGTGAATTATATTATATTTTCCGCGACAAAGTTTATTATCGGCGAGCTATGAATGGAAAATTACACAGAGACCGGGAGTGAGAGAGAGACAAACGGTCAGTGGTCATAATGGAGCATAAAAAAGTAAACAGCGCACACACAAATTTAAATTAACGAGAAAGAAATAAAAATTAATTTCGTGACCAAATATTTAAATAAGAAAGTTTTATTTTATTCGACCTGTAAGTTGTGTGTTTGTGCGAGCGTGTGTGTTTGCGGATTTTGAATTGGACAATGGGCTTATGGACTTGAATGTTTTGGGCGGGTTTCGTTTGATTACTTTTCCCTTAAATGGATTTATACCCATTTTAATATATCTAATCTTTATTATTTGCAATTTTTTAATAAAAGTTTTGTGAAACAACGAAATTATTTTGGGCAATTCCATTAGATAAAAACCTTCCGCTGGTTAAGTTTAAATTTAAGTGGTGCACGAAAACGCCTTCAACGTCGATCGTCCTAGCTTTCTCTGCACATCACCCTTTCTGACCCCCCAACTAACTTATTGCTATCAATATAGTAATTTCTTTAAATAATCTAAGGAACGTTTGGATGGGAAAGGATCAAAGTGTTATTAGACCCGTCATTTAGCACTGCACACTAGGGTAGTATAGGTCTGGGCGGAGAACCCGCTCGAGGATATAGCTCTTACTCATATATAAAAATATTAATAAGATAATTGTAACGAGCTCTCCCTGCATATCACAATATTCTAACTAACTTGTTGTTTAGGATGGAATAGGATAAAAGTATTTATTAGCCTCGCTATTAATTAACGCACACTAGGGTAGTATAGGTATAGAGACTTTAGAGGAAATGTTCAATGTATGAGGACAGTTAGAATAAATTAACAGCTATTTATGAACTATACAGAACATAAGAACAAGTATATTAAGATATTTAAGAAAATTAACTAATTATTTAATCCAAATAAATTTTTATACAATTTTGATAGCAATGACAAATAGGTGACAATACCACTTTGCATAAAAGTTATTCAAATGAGTTGTTCTCGAAGTTTGGTGTGCTTTTAATATGAAAATAATTTTATTGCCGGGCCCCAAGAAACGTACAGTTACGGTGTTTTATTGTTGCATATCTGTCTTTACATTACAATATGTATATTCTTGAATGAATCATATTTGGCGAAAATGTGTGTCGTCTTTGCCGTGTGACAAAAGTGCCAAAAATAATGCCACAAAACGGCAATATGTAGTGTGAAGTGAGCGAGGAGGGGAGGGAGGAAAAGAGAGATGAGAAGAGGAAAGTTTGAAATTGGATTAAAACGTAATTAATGGGTCTCATGTTGGTTGGTTGGTGCTGGCTGCTGCTGCTTGGTCTCTTGTACTAAGTGCTTAAATCTGATCAGAGCCAGCCATTTGCTCTCATTATGTCGAATTATCAGCATTGGCGTGTATGTATTTTATTATTTAGACTGTACAATATATGTCAAAGATAAAGAGCGTGGATGTAATTTTATATAAATAATTTATTTAAATACCGAATTGACAGTTTTGGAACGTTTGCCTAATAGTCAGATTGATGTCGTTGATTTTTGTTGTTGATTATATTAAATTTCGGTTGTCGCCAAGACGAAAGCTATAAGCGCAATGAAATGGCTTTTATGTTGCATAAATTAATTGTTGTAGTTACGCGTTTGTGTTTAGGTAAAAGGTTTTTTGTAAGAAAATCTATTGCTTTTAAATACCATAAAGGGAATAAATGAGATTTTAAAGAAAATGTGCTAATTTTGATTAATTTATCCTAGATTAAATATAAAGTGGAAATGCTTTCAATACAAATTAGATTATTTTGTTTTGTTTTGTGCAAAAATTGTGTTTAATATACGGCGCGAGGTAGTTATAAACACAGCAACGATTCCTTGATATCTATGGAATCAATTGTTGTGTACGTAGTAATTTCCAATTCAGATATAAAAAATGGCTGATCGAAAGAAAAATTAAGTCTGGAGATCAAACGCGTTTTTGGATTTATGGAAAGGAAACTGTTAAACGGAGTTTACCAATACAACATTTAATTTTGATTTATAAAAAATCGATTATTTTTTAAAGAAATGAATGAATGTTCATTTTATTATACAGAGAATGATAATCTTGTAACTAAAACACAATTTCAAGCGCCATTTTCATGAAATTTTTCAAGATCAATTCACACAATTGTGGCTGTTTATTCTCAATAATTGATCGAATTCCGACTTTAATGTCTTCAATCAGTTATTAAATTAAGTCATATTCCATTTACAGCTTGTTGTTGTAAAAAAAAAATTTAAAACGGGTTTAAATCACTATTTTTTCTCCAATTTTTGGTAACAACAACCTAAAAATTTTAAGAAATGAGCAGTAAAAGTTATGATATTTTTATTTTTTATTTAAACAATTTTAAAAAAGGAATCCCTTACAGAAAAAGCTAATATAATAATATTACAGTGGACGTCACTTATTAGGGCCACTCTGGGACCGGAAATTTTTGGCCTAATAAAGCGATTGTCCCTATTAACCGTGGCCCTAATAAGCGGCGTCCACTGTATTTAGATTTGTTGAAATTGGATAGCTTTAAGATGTAAACATAAAAGATATGATTTATTTATTATAGAAAACACTACATAATCAGTTTATTATCAATGGATTCTCTGAAGAAATTTATTTAAAGTTTATACTTTTAACAATAATCAATTCGGAGATGAATTATTCAACGTATAAATAGGAAAAGGTCTAGGTTTTAAGGCATTTTCATGATAAAAAAGGTTTCTTGATATAAAAATTGTGTAACAAAAACAATTTACAAAAAATCGAGATTAATCTTCTATGGAAATGATCCAATTTGTTATGGTTAATGGGTTTAGGTTTGTGACGGTGACAAACAGTGTCTCGAAATCCATTTGAATAATATTAGATCAAAATAGAGCTAATAGGAATGATGTAATTTAATGAATTTAATTATCGTATGAATCAATAACAATTTTGTAAGCATTGAGTATCGGATTTGATTGGGATTTTTGTAATTTTGATTTAGTAATTAGAGATGATTATTCAAGTTATGGAAATTATCAGCATTTCAAAGTTCCGGGAATCGATCACATTATACAGAGTTGGTGTGTCTTTTTGTGAAGGCAACTACTGGATGGTACTGAACTGAGCTGAACAGAGTAGAGGTGATTGTATTTTTGATTCGGGGCGAAAAAGTAAGCCACACCAGACAGATGGATTGCTGGATAAATGATAGTTAATTTACCATTTTGTCATAACCACGACACAACTGATGGTTCTAACTACGGTTTGGCTTCGTTTGTCGTACATTTTTTTAAATAAGAAAGACGAAAAAATAAATTGGAATAATACAGAAACAAACAGACAAAACACACTTAAGGCACTCTAAAAGAGAGAAAAACAATCAAGGATTACCTGACTGGAATATTTAATTAATTTGTTGTTTTATTTATTTCTTTTTATTATTAGTGCCATAATCAACGATATCATCAGTCTTGACACAGTGTGTTTCTGTGAGTGTACTTATTCTTTTTGTCAGTCAGTTCAGTGGAGAGAAAGACCAAAAGAATGGAGGAAGCCTCCTTCTCGAATTGAGGTGGCCATTTCAGTTGATAGGATTTCACTTGTGTGTAACACTTGGGAATTAGAGTCTTGATTCTTTCTTTTTCAAGAAGAGATAGTCATATTTTTTGCTTATGATAATTTGAAAATATCCGTTAAACTCTTGTAGTTTAATGCCACTTTTCTGCCATTGTCGGGGCTCTGATGTTCTGGTTGATTATGGAACGTATTCTTTTTTGTCGTTGTCCTCTGGTTCTATACCTTTGGTAGAGCCAAATAGAAATGACCAAAAGTGTAATAAAAATAGGTGACAAGAATTTTAATGAATCGCCTGCCGCTCTCTGTTGTTTACCTGGAGTCGATTTCGATCTCTCATTGTCTTTTTTCATCAGTCTTCTTTTATTTTTATATAAATAAAGATGATTTTGTGGTGTTTGCGGTTTGAAAGTGGCGGCATGCGTAATTCTATTTTCTGGTAACAAATACTGTTTATTATCTGGTTAATTTATTGCCCATGGAGGAGAGGAGGCGAGCGTTTTTTTGTCGCCTCTTTCAATTAATTGCCAAGGGATGTTTGATGTTGGAAATGATTAAATTGTTTGGTCTTTTTGTGTCTAATTCTAGGAACGGGCAATACAAGCACCGATGGGACTTACAAACCGTCTTTTCTGACCGACCAGGAGTTGAAGCATCTTATTCTAGAGGCGGCCGATGGATTCCTTTTCGTTGTCTCCTGCGACACGGGAAGGATTATCTATGTTTCAGACTCGGTGCAACCGGTGCTGAATCACAGCCAAAATGACTGGTATGGTTCGTGTTTCTACGATAATGTACATCCGGATGATATTGAGAAGGTTAGGGAACAGTTGTCCACGCAAGAGCCGCAAAACACGGGACGGATTCTTGACCTGAAAACGGGGACAGTCAAAAAGGAAGGACATCAATGTAAGTTGGTAGAACATTGTAGCTACAAGTGATTTTATAATTTTTAATCATTATATTTTAAATGTAAATGATATTCTAGAACAAAATGAATTTTTAATAATTTAAACATTATTGCAATTAAAAGTTGGTAAACATATTAATAATTATTGACCTAAAATGAGATTTTTAATATAAATTCTCTTATATTACAATTATGTATGATAACTATTATATCTTAAAAGTAAATCGTCTTAATTATTATTTTTACTACTTCAGAAGTATGAATAGACGTTCAATAATGTAAACATTAACTTTTATTTAAAAGTAGTTAATATTTATTTCTTTTCGTTTTTACAGTTTGCAATTTGCTGTTTTCGTCCTTTTATTTTTTTTTGTGCTACAATTTTGTAAAATATGAAAATTCAATAAATCATAATATTCCGGATTAATTTCGCTATATAAAAGTTTCTTATATTTACCAAATCTTCAATTATATATCTATTTTGTTATTGTTGCTCCAGAAAGTTTTCTACCTTTACTGCAGCAATGGACATAAAAAGCTTTTTGTGGTATTAAATCATGATAAATACTAGCCTCATAGATTAATTGAGCTGCCTCCTCGGAGGCCATGGGTTCAATCCCTGGGCGGGTAGGATTGGATACTTTTTCAATCAGTCTAGATTCTTTTAATTGATTAGTAATACACTGAAAATAAATACTCCATGAAGATTTAAGGTAGTTTAATATTCCAAAAGTATTTTATAATTATCTTGCCTAGAACTATTTAAAATGGCAATTAAACTGTATCATGGACTTGAAGTACAATGTGCAAGTATTCGATTATTTTTGGCACATTACTTGATCAACATTTTCGTATGCTTTAACTTGCTATAATAAGAAAAAGGTAAAACATTATCGAAGTACGGTTAGATGGAAGGCCTAAATTTGAAATTTTGAAATAAATTTAATTATATTTTATACTTATGAAGATTTTAATTTTTCTTTATTTTTATCTGATATTGGTTATGAAATTACTAAATTTTTAAAAATGAATCTTTTTATAAAAATATATAAATTTGAACTTAGTATTATATTTATTCTTTTGAAACATTTAACATTTGCTAAAAGAACTACCAAATTGTACTTGGGCTGTTTTAGTTCTTTATCTTTTTTCATTTTTTTAAAATTTTATTACTATTGAAATGACTCATTTGTAAGAAATTAAAATATAGAATTTTGTTGTCAATGTATCCATTTTTGAGCGCTAATTTTTTAAATTGTACTACGACTATATTTTTCTCTTCATTTGAATGGATTTTTGGTTTATAATCAAAAACATTGTAAATATTTGCAGCTTCAATGCGACTGTGCATGGGTTCGAGGAGAGGTTTCATTTGTCGGATGAAGGTGGGCAACGTGAACCCGGACAATATGGTGTCGGGACATCTGAACAGACTGAAGCAGCGGAACTCGTTGGGCCCGTCTCGAGATGGTCAGAACTACGCCGTCGTTCACTGCACGGGCTACATCAAGAATTGGCCACCAACAGGTACGAGAAACAGTATGTCCTTGGAAATTTGTCTCTGTTTATTAAACACTAACCTATTTTTAATGAAGACCGCGACCGATTCCGACTGGAATAAACTTGTAATAATAAAAATACTGGGAACTAGCATTTCATAACGGCATTCAAATAGAATCAAAATAATAGCATTACTAATTGTTGGCGAAAAGAATCACGTTCTGGACAAATGTGCGAGGCGCGGGTTCAATCTAAAAACAAACGACAACGGAAAATATTAAATAATCCTTGACAGAAATGAATCTTAATTGTTTATAAAAAGATACCAAGCA
Organism: Clogmia albipunctata; assembly: GCA_001014945.1. Taxonomy (NCBI): domain Eukaryota; kingdom Metazoa; phylum Arthropoda; class Insecta; order Diptera; family Psychodidae; genus Clogmia; species Clogmia albipunctata. The sequence goes on from JXOV01003984.1 coordinate 20,570, forward strand.
AGAAACGAGGTCGCTAAATAATGTGTTCGAAATTGTATTAGCAGAGACTTTTATTTTTCTGGACTTTTGATTGTTTATTTTGATGACTGGTGCTATTTTGCGATTTATTGGTTTTTAAGTAATTAAATTAATTTTAAATCGTGATATGGGGAACATAAAATCAATTGTCAGCAAAATTTAATGCCACATTTTTATAGTTTGAAAATATCATTTCGTTAAATTATTAACTAAAATTAAAGTATACCCATAAAATTAATCTAGTTAAAATACAGTATTTATTTATAAGTTGATTTTTATTAGATATTTTTTATTTGAAACGATTATTCATTATTATTTAAGGTTTTCCAATAACAGTTCCTTTTTTAATATTGAAGAATATCAGCTATTTTGTTCCGATGGATGTTTGTTTCATTGTAAAGAGGAATATATGTCATTATATCAAATAAATTCAAAAGAGCTTCAGAACTGTTACAATTCAACGCTAAAGTGGTACAAATTTTGCAGTGAAATTTCATTAAATTTATCAGTTTTTGGTCGTTGCGATCACTATTCATCACCTTATAATTTAACACCTTTTTTATTGTTTTTTACCATAAGAACGATATTAATTATGACTTAGGGCATTACAATCGTTTTAAGATCAAACCGTCGGAATTTGGGAAATTATTTTTATACTTCGCTGGAAGGTGGAGATCTTAACACATTTGGGAAATTATCGAGAACAACAATGATGTGCGAATTAATATTCAAAATTCTTATGTAGGCGTTGTATGTTAGTATCCTTGCAAATGAGAAAAAGAGAGTCAGTTATTATAGTGGTAATTTGACTTTAATGGTATTCCTAATTAAATACATACCATCATCTTTTCCATGAAATAAACATTATTTGATTTATTAAAAAAAATAATCGGTATTGAATAACTTCAATATGAATAATCTTATTTGAAAACCCTTTTGGTAAAACTAATTTGTCTCTTTATTCTTAGAATTTAGTTTCATTTATTTTATCATTTTTAACATTAAACCCCAATTTTCGTGGCAAAGTACTAATTTTGCGCCATAGCTAAAAGGCGATAAAAGTTATAGCAGTGTCAGAAAATAGTTATTTGTACACTTAGGGTTCAAAGTGATATTTTGTTCACTGAGAATTTCAGTTGTCAACCGAAACTTGCTGAGGTTGACAAGAAATTCGAATGAACAAAATTCAATTGAACCCGTAGAGTACACATAATTTTATACATTTGTAATCTAGTGTCTTTGATTTGAAAAATGTCAAAAATTTTAATAAAACAATCTCAGTACATTATTTTATTATTATAGTACGTGAGTGTGAGACAAAGTAACAGTTTTTGTTTTTTGTCTCCCTATAGAAGAAAAACTCATTTTGAATGGATGCTATGAGTGAACAAAAGCTTACTTTGAACGCATCAAATGTATAAAAATATAAATTCTTATATAAGGATGTGACCGCAAAATATCAGTTTCTTCTTCTGAAAATCGTCGGAAAAATCTAAACAAAATTAAGAAATCTAAACAAAAATTGCCTTATTTAAATATAAAAAAAAATCATTTGAATTGTAATTTTGAAATCTTGATATAATTTTTAATTTTCAAATTCAACCATAAAATTTTATTTTAAAATGATGGTTAAATGTTTTTTTTATTAAATTTAAAAAAATACTACTGAAATATATTAGTTTTAACACAAATTTTAAAGATAAATATTAGGTTTTATTAATAAAATTGCATAAACCGTAGTATGCAACTTGTAGGTAATGGTATTTTGTTTGACGCCTTTGTTTTTCTCAGGTGAAAAACTTTCCACTCGAGCGGCAAAATGGCCCATTACCCACCGTAAACTGCTATTAAATTAAATAAATTTAAAATTCTTGTAAGGAAAAGCATTATATTTTGGACAATTATGTTTCTTGGTCAAGAAGATCTTTTAAAAATTCAAATTCTATTTAAATCCAGTTTAGTTTTAATGTGAATAACATCATAGTTGTATATTTTAGGAACTTTTCCTAACTATTTATTTCTATTTGTTATATCCAGACATGTTCCCTGGAGTTCCGATGGACCAGCGTCCCGGTGATGACGACATCCACACGAGCCACTGTTGTTTGGTCGCCATTGGCCGCCTCCAAGTGACGTCGACAGCGAATTCCGCCGATTTGAACGGCTCGAACAATCAATCGGAGTTCATTTCGCGGCACTCGATCGACGGCAAGTTCTCCTTTGTGGATCAGCGGGTGATGAACATTTTGGGCTACACCCCGACCGAGTTGTTGGGCAAGAGTTGCTACGATTTTTTCCATCCAGAAGATCAGAATCACATGAAGGAGAACTTTGAACAAGTGCTCAAACAGAAAGGACAGATGTTTTCGGTGATGTATCGTTTCCGGTCCAAGGCTCGGGATTGGATCTGGTTAAGGACACAGGCGTACGCTTTTCTTAACCCTTACACGGACGACGTGGAGTATATCGTGTGCACAAACAGTTCAGCGAAGACTCTTCACAATACAACGGCAGCGGATCCGATTGCCCAGCCCCAGGGAGTCGTTGACCCCAACGAGCAGCATCAGCAGCCCATCTACCAGGCGCCAGGACTCGACTACGCGCAACCGGCTCGAAGAGACCCGAACGTGGTCTACAATCAGCAGCATTCCCACGCCATGATCCCTCCCGTTTCGCATTTGTCCAACCAGAACATTCAGAGGCCCGCCAGCGCCCAAAATGCTGTCGGTGGTTATGGAGGTTATGAACCCAATCAGTCTCCAATAGGGTGAGTTTAAAGTTTTTAATTACAAATTTTATATAATACTTAATTTTGATGGTCATCGAAATATACACTAAGTTACTCTGGGCCCATTTTGGTGTGTACATTTCTTGTCACACATTTTTATGTGTATTATAGAATTTGTTTTGATTATTTAACATTGTTAAGCTTAAAATTTAAGTTATACAAGGATAACAAACTATAACTAATTCAATTAAAGAAATGGTTTCGGAGCTAAATATGGGGAAAAATTCTTCATTTGTATTATGAATAAGTAAATTGTTGGTGACGCAGTTGGTTAAAGCTTTGTCACAGAATTCAACTCAATGGACCCTGTTCGGGCCATAATTTCTTCCTTTAAAATTCATTTGTTTTCAATAACAACATTCGGTGATTAATATTTGTTTAAATACATTTTCAAAAATAATATCTTTGACCTCAACTTTCGAATAATTAGTATCGTCAATACTATTTGTTTGAATTCAGGCAGGTTTTCAAAGCTTGGATGGAGTGCATAGAATAGAAGAGATAAATCAGATCTTTCTATAATATTAGAAATTTGCTGCTATTCAATGAATGGGTACAGATGAAAGTTATGAAAGGGATAATCTCATTCGTAGTATGTGTGTTCTGTTTTGGTGGCAAAAACCTGCCAACAAATAGGCTCTATTTAGAATCATCAGTTCATCATAACAAATAATTATTTATATAAATGATATTTAATTGTCAATTGTGAAAGATTGGTAAATGAATTGATGAAGGCATTTGAAAACTGTGATTACACAAAAACCAATTGGTTAGACCTAGACCGGAAGCGGTTGTTGCGCTGTCGAAAGAGAAATTATAAAATTTTTAATCTATACATTTATTTTTGGAAAATTGTTATCCCTAAAAACAGAATGTTGGCGTGATGGTAGTTCGTTGACTGCTTCAAAAACCAATGATGAATGTTATAAATCAATTCATTGTGTGTATCGAGTCTTAGGAATTGCCATTAAAATTGTGATAATTGTTACATTTAAGGAAATATCTCAATATATTTGTATAAAAATTTTACTTACCAATTATATTTTAAGTAATATAATCAATGCTATTCTAAATGGAATGAGTTGTAAAATTCGGTGCTTCAAAAAGGAAGCCGACTAAAATTTCAGAAATAACAAAACAATTAAAAAGCAATTCATTAAAATATTAGGACAATTATTCTTCATATGTTAATGACTTCTTTCACTTAATTAAATTAAAATTAATTACAATGTCTAAGTAGATCTGTTAATTTAAAACTATTATTCAAAATTTTTTAAAACAATTGCATTACTATTAAATTAAAGAAATTATAAATTTTATTAGTTTTTTAAGAGATTTATTTGAATAAATTTATCTTTTTGTCTAAATTATAATTTGTTTGATTTGTATCAATTTTAGTTATGGATCGCCGAGCAGTGGGACGGGTGCCAGGCAGCAGCAGTCAGTGTCAGAGGGCTTGCAGTACCAACAGAACCAGATTAGTCCCTCGAGGTCTCCCAGCGGACCCACTTACACCCAATTAAGTGGGACAAATTCCAGAGCTACCTATCACACCACCACACCTCAGCCCAACTCAGGTAATATTCATTATTATTCAATTAAAGATTCTCCTTTTCAATTTGAATATTTTAATTTTGCTCGTCGTTTTTAATGATTAATATTATATTGAAAATTTAATCTAGTTTTTCGTGTATTGTACCACAATCCCAATTTTTTACTTTTAATGCGATTAATTTAAAAAAAAACGGAATATATTAGTAAAATTGTTTTTCTTTAGTATTTATACCATAATTGCCAAAATATTGTAAATTCATTCATTTCTTATATGCATGTGACACAAGTCGTTGATCGTTGATAAATAAAAATTAATACCGTTATTACGTGAAGAAACACCCTTATTTAAAAATCGAAATTCCCGATTAATTGATATAATTTGATAATTAATTTAAAATAGCGTAAGTATTTAAGCTGCTATGGCTGTTTGAAATTTTAAGTGATTTCCAATATATCGTTACTTTCTTCGCTAAACGGAACAAGATATGGCTTTCTCTAACCAACAATTTAAATTTGATTTTAAAGAAACGATTTTTTTTTTAAATTTTTGTATTAATTTATTAAAAAAATGCATAAAATTTTGTATAAACCAAGGTTGATAAGCATTATAAAACACTCGGGCCTTCTTTAAGGCATTCGCTTCGCTCGTGGCTTGTGTTTAATAATAGCTTATCGACCTTGTTGTATAAATAACTATTATTTGCATTACAATCACACCACTCCGGAAGGTTCCCTATTTCCATCTAACGAATAAAAGAATCGTCTATTGTAATTATTCAGTGGACAGCTTTAAGGCGACATGGAGTAATTTTATTTTTCTGTTAGTAATTACTGTTATTTTATTGATTCTTACGGTAGTAAATTATTTGTTTTAATATATTGTATATTTTTATTTGTAAAACTCGAAAACTATTAAATAAGACAATCGACAAAAAAGGAATATGAATTTATAACAAAAAGTATGTAAAATTAAATAATTTCTTTAAGATAAAATTATATATTGGTAATGCAAAGGATTTATTTGTTTTACTTTAAATTTAATTCAAAGAATATTCTTCATTTTCTTTTGAATTTTCTAATTATATTAATTGAATATGACAATTTTAAAATCAATTTTATTTACAATAAATTTATATTTTAGGAATTTGGGGTTGGCAGAACCAGCATCCTGATGGGACGAATGGGCCAGCGGCAACGGGTGGAGCGGTGCCAGTGGTGGCTCCTGGACAGCCACACGGGCAACCTCATGGAGCTGCAGCGGGGCCCCAAGGTCAGGAGTTGTCGGACATGCTGCAAATGCTGCAGGACCAGAGCGGAACGAGTTCGTTCGAAGACCTCAATATTCATATGTTTAATACTCCTTTTGAGTGAAGGGAAGAAAGGGGAGAGAAGGAATGGAGTTTTAGTTAATCTCAATAGCAAGGATTTTAAATTATAAGGGATCGAAAAGGAGGCGACTCAAAACAAAAGGCAGACACCAAACCGACTTTTGATGTTTTTAAAGACGAAGAATACGAGAAATTGGGAGATAAAATAAGGAAAAAATGTTGCAAAATAAAAATGGCAACTGAGTTTGTGAATTGCGTTAATTAATGCAAATCGGCAATATATGAAATCACAGAAATCGCACATTTTGTTTCTCGCTAGTTCTTTTTTTATATATAATTATTAGCTATTATTTTAATTATTTCAATTATTTAAGTGACATCATTTATAAATAGCTTGATTGAGATCATTTATGCATTAAATTTTAGACTATTAATAACTACCTATGTAATATTGAACACTCCCTTTTTTCAGAAAGGCATTGCGAAATCGAATTTGCGATTCGTCGCCCAATGCATCATCGATTATTATTAATTAAATTACGATTATTAATGAAACATGAAATCATTAATTATTGATTAGCTAAGTGCATCAATGTGTGCGTGTGTGTGACATCCATTCGTTCGTTTTATATATTTACAATTACAACTATAAATAAATATACATAATTTACATCTAATAAATAAATAATATTGAATTGAATACCTACAATTAAATGCATATAACATTTTAACATAACAAGATGAGCAAGATTTGAATAAAGAGCATTAGTGCATAGACGTACTTTAATATTACATTAATATTTATATTGAGGAAAGCATAATGAAATTGAAATAAATTAATTTGAACAGACAAATGGGGTTTTATTTCGTTTGTGTTGCACAAATACAGAGTAAGTTTTCAGAGCAACTGATCCCACACGTGGTTTTCATCCATCCTGGACATATCTCGGATATGTCCTAATTGATAGCATAGTACTCTTCTGACAGTCGTGAATTGAAACTTTCCCACAAATAATGGAATTATTAAAGATCAAAGTCCCTGGTATTAACCGGAAGGAAGGTTCAATTATCAGTTATACACGACTGGAGTTATATGGTATTCATAGTCAAACTACTTTTTAGAATTGAACATTGTGAAGACAGAAAGCTTCAAATACGCTTGGTAAAAATTCTTTTTTAAATAGTTCCAATTTTTATTTATACGATATAATAAGTTCTTAAGCTGAAATTTGAATAAATTTTATGTAAAATCATTTCATTTCTATTCCTAAATGATCGTAAATCTTCCTCTTCAAAGGCATTTTGAACGGTAGTGTAAGTTTTAAAACTTATCGTAAATTATTATTACGGTAAGTTACGAAATAATTATAATGTTTTGTGATTAAATATAATATAAATTCTAATATTTGGAGAATAGTTTTCAATGATGCTCCTTTTTTAAACCAAAATGTACATAGTTTTATAGAATAGAATTTTCAAATATAAAAATCAAATCTGAGGAAAAAAGCAAGGTTTCTTCTTCCTTTTGTTTCAATGTTCGTCAACTTTCACATAAATTGCTGAGGTCACATTTTAGGGTCATAATATCAATTTTATGTAACTAAAATGCATAAATATGATAACCTCCTCAAGTTTAACATTTACTTGAATTTAATTGAATTACGAATTATTGAAGCAATGCCTTATTGTATTTTTTAATTACTTTTTATACGATAAAAATAAATTGAATAATTAAAATTGTAATTAATTTTAGATTGTGTTGTTTAAATTTAATTTATTTTTAAAAATTTGGTTTGAATGTTTAGGTCATTTTCAAACTAATCGCAATTGTTACGATAAGTTTTGAAAAAGCTCTAATAATATTTAATTAAAATTAACTTAATTTTTTTTGTGATTTTAAAGATCGTTTGGCGTTTTTTCATAAAATTCCTTTTAAATAACAAAAGGCGGAGGTAAATATGAGATGATTAAATGACGGCTTTTATTAAACAAAAAAATTCAAACCATTTTTAATCCTATGTGATAATCTATACACAATACTTGAGTGTGTCTATTATAATCAATTATTTAAATTTTGCTTAAATAAACAAAATAGTTAATAAAAAATTATTTATTTTTAAATATTATATATTTTCTATTGATAAAGTTGTATTTTTGACCATTTTGAAGTACGAACAAAATATCAAATGTAATTGAAATAATAGTTAATGGAACGACAAAGCTTTTAAAAGGCTATCGAACGTGTTTTATGCATTTTTTAACACTTCAATGCAATACGAAAAGCAGAAAAAAATAAAATTGACGAATTGAAATGTGGTATTGGAGACGAATGTTAGGAATATCTTGGACCGAACATAGACGAACATTTCAATTATGGAAGAATTAAATGTATCCCAACGATTATCATCTGTGTGTCTTCAGCGAACCCTTCAATTTTTTGGACATATCGTTAGAAGATCGAACGAAAGCTTAGAACGTATAATTGTTACTGGTAACATAGAGGGAGTGAGATCGAGAGGTCGCTGCCCTTTTAGATGGTCTGATCAAATTAAAAACATAACAGGATTATTCTACGCGACACTACGAGAGATAGAAGACCGAGAAAAATGGAAAACTATCATTCAAAGAACATGATATATCACGATCCCCAGCCAAAGGGAAAACGACTATAGAGAGAGAGCGAACAAGTGAAACAATACGAAACTCAAATCATCAACGAAAAGCTTATGTTTCGATACGAAAGTGCAAAAAAGAAGTTACTACTTCAATTCTAAATTTTACAAATGAAACATTTTATATATTTAATTGCTTACATCAAGAAGCTAAATTTAGAAACACGTAATATATTGAACATTTTATCTTGTTTTCAAAATTAGCAATTAATTAGCATATTGTACCATTTGCTTATGTACTATTNAGTTACTACTTCAATTCTAAATTTTACAAATGAAACATTTTATATATTTAATTGCTTACATCAAGAAGCTAAATTTAGAAACACGTAATATATTGAACATTTTATCTTGTTTTCAAAATTAGCAATTAATTAGCATATTGTACCATTTGCTTATGTACTATTTTTTCTTAGATATTTCTTCAAATGCCAATTAAGCGACAGAAACGATAAAAAGGTGATTGTCGTTTTAATTTCAATACAAGTTTTGAGTGTTATAATTTCAAATTGGATTTCTATTTAGTTTTCGGTTCATAAATACCATTAGCTATAATAGTTATTTACACAAATTCTGGATAACGAATAAAATGAGTTGAGAAACCATTAATAACTAGTGCTTTATCGTAGTATCGAATTCTCTAGAATTGTTTCTCAATAAAAAAAAACCCAAACAAAATTTCCTATAATTTTAGAATTTGCCTAGAATGCTGTTACTTTAAGTAATATGTTTGTAATTCAACTTTCACAATAATATTGATGTCATTCAGTCAAAACAATTTGTTTTTAAAGAAAACTGATTAGTTCTGTTGGTAACTGGAAATAGACACTATTTATAGGAAACTTCATTAGCTAACGCGCTAAATAAACAAACAAAAATGCATGAGCTGCAAATTATTGTGTTTACTTATAAAATAATTATGAAAGCCTTTCGCCAATTTACATCAGATAATCAGGTTAAAGTGGCAAATTTAAATGAAATTTCAAATAAGTAATAATTGCCTACAAAACCTGAAAACGATCTTATGATATTTCCAATTGAAATAAATTTTAATATTTATTTTACATTATTCGAAGGTGTA
>JXOV01003985.1:8157-20726 GCA_001014945.1 Clogmia albipunctata
CTTGGGCAGTATCTAAATTATCATTGATTTCGCTCAGTAATTTAACTTCCAAACTCAAGAATCGAATCACCGAACAATAATCCTCTTTCTCCTTTAAGTATATAGTATAGGCATTGGCATGAAACAATAAAGAATAATGAAAAAATATAATTTTAAAAACACAAGAGTAAAATACATATTTTAACACATGCTAGTTATTATTATCATGTAAAAAATTCCTTCAATTACAGCAAAATGTCAAGTCAAATTAAAATTGTAAGTTTACTCTTCATTCAATTCAGGAACATGTCCTCGTCTTCGTAAATAAAGACCGGGTCGTTAAATAAACCCCACTTGTCATTTTATTATTGGAGGTGGTTTTGCCCGATGTGAATCCCTGGATAATCTAGGAACTCGCTTCCAATCTATCTTCCCTTAAAGGGCGGCATTCTTCAGGGCTGTCGAGATCCTTTACGAATCTCAAATCTGTTAAGATCTCTTCCTTCCAGCGCCAAAAAAAACGGGTGATTAAAAAATGTTACATTGATTTTGATCATACGATCAAAGAAGGTTTGTTCCAAATCATCATTAGTGTAAATTTCTTGGAACACAGATTATAGATATGTTGATATATTAAATAATAAAGCATATCACAATTGACAGTTGGAATTGAGGAATAATTTGGTATTTGTTTCCAGTGAACGATTTTTTCTTGACTTAGCGAAAATAGATGGAATTATTAATTATTACTTTGTGCAAATAAAATGTAATGCCAAAAAAGTTTTCAATTTAGTTTATTTCAAATCGTATCTTTGCGATGTCAAGTAGATCTATCTCCTTTACAAATTGTTTCTATAAGTTTTATAGTACGAAAGTAGCTGACAATTTAATTAACTGTACATATCATTGACACAAATCTTTTCTCTGAAGTGACCCGAACCCGACCATTACTGCCCTAGTGTGCGGTGTTGAATGGCTGGTCTAATAAATAATTTCATCGTTTCCAATCTTGATTCATTTTAAGATCATTTATTGAAATCATTATATTAAGAACTTAATTGATAGTAACAATTTAAATAGGGAGTGGGGGCAGAAATTGATATTGAGGAAAAAATAGGGCGATATACCATACGAGGATTTGCGTGTGGCGATCCACCTTACCTCTGATGATACATTATTGTGTCTTCGCCAAAAAAAACAATATACCAAAATTTTTAAACAAATCCTCAATATTCTGAACAACCAAAGATTTTACTCTATTTTATTAAACAAAATTAGGAATTGAACAAACCTTAGTACGAAAAAAATTCTTTCATTTGGCTAGCATCATAATGGTAATTTATCAATATCGTATCTCAACTACTTCACTTAGCTAGCAAAGTACTTTATTACTAGTCGTTACGTAAACTAATATTTTGCATTTTCGTTGCGCTTAACAAATAAAAATTAATTGAACCCCTAAAGACGACGAACGTATTGTGTTTCCATATTTGATAATTGAATAATTTCTTTGGAGAGCAATTAAAATCTTACAACTCCATAATCAGATATTAACACATTCGCCATTAGCTCTTACTAAGTGGTTATGAATTATGTAAAAAGAGATAAGAAGATTTCACAAAGAAATTTATTCCATTTGTTTTAGTGGAGTAATTAATAAACCCATTGACCGTCTGCCCTCTCAAAATTAAAATCATTTGAATAAACTCCCAGAAACATAAAATTTTATGTTCAATTTGTTATTGTTATTGTTCGGAGGATTTTATTAAAGTTATCAACAACAGATGAATACATTAACCAGAGACAATAAGTGAACAGAAGTCGTTCGAAGATCAGCTGATTTCATTTACAATTTTCCCCTAAATTTCATCTGGTTTATAATTATACAAAGGTATATTTTCAGTTGTGTTTGTGTAAGTTTCAATGTCAATAATAAATTTCAATTTATTTTTAGGTTTATGTTGATTTTAGGTCAAATAAACTACTTAGATAATATTTCGATTTATTTTCATTGTGTTAAAGGGACAATGTCTTATAGCAATTGTATTTAACCTTAACCAACCCCAAAAAACTTTCTTACTTACCACCCCAAGGTGAGTCCACCTAAATTTTCCAAAGAAAAATATTTTTTTAATAAAGAAAAACAACTATTTACACAATATAAATTATTTTTGTTAAATAATAAATTTTTATTTAACTTTTTTTAAAAGCGGGTTTGAATTTTTTACGGGCTTCCTTTCAGTGTATTTGTAAGGATTGGCATTGTTATTACGCTAGTTTCAACTTACTAATCTATTATATCTCGTATAGCTTGTAAGTTAAGTATTTGGTTAAAATCTTTATATCCTGTCTATGAATAAGAAGTGTAACTATGCCCATTGTAACACCTCCTATTTCAAAATATACTTGTAAAATTCAAACAAGTGTCTAACTTTAATGACTTTTATGACAGTAGGAACAACTAATGTGAATGCAATATGGATTTAAAATATGTATTAAATCATTTCAAACTAAATTTTAAGTCAAATTCTTACCATATTCGAGGTATGAAACTTATTAAAGTGAATAATTGGTAGGGTAATTTGAATCAAATGAAATAGGGTAAATTTAATCGGAAATTGTAACCGAATGTTGGGTTTTGAGCATAATCCTGGTCTTCTAGATATGTCCAAGAGCATTAAACGTCCTACAGATATATACTTCATTCAAAATTCATTTTGAGGTGATTTCATTGTTAAGGATCGAACTAGTGGAGACATAATTTTGGGTCGCGGCAAAAAAGGCTAATCTGATAAAAAAATATCACAAGTGGGACTCTCAGGCCCATCTCAGGTTGGTTAGGGTTAAGATAAATAACAATCCATATAAATTGCATTATTAACCTGGAGGATATAAAGTAATTAAAAGAATATCTTTTAAACAACAACAAAAGTTGTGTATAAAACTTATGTTAAACTAATTCCACAAGGCAACAATTTATTTAAAAATAAGTAATATGTAAATCTCTGTAATTTCTAGAACTCACTTTAATTTGACATATAAATAAAAAAGAACCACTTCTAAATTTCGATTAATATTTTCAGGACTTGCATGTGGAATTTTCCATTGCCAAACACTCACACATCGATTTTTCGGGACAAAGCAGTCGTCAATCACGTGAGCCCTTGATGACTCGACGCCCTTCAAATAAAATTTTCCATTTCAAATGTATTAGTGTTGCAATGTTGCTCTCAACAAAGGACAATTCACCCGTTCGCAAATCAAAATCGCCCCTCAATTTTCCTGCTGAAATAAATTAAAAGCATGATACGGCCAAAATTATGGCTTTTCTGATTGACTCTCTCTCATTTTCATTACGTTTTATAACCATGTAAATAAGATTTAAGTCCATTTGATTTTTTTTACTTAACTTTCTTTTTAAGAGTCTTTCTTATTTCCACATCAATTCTTAAAGAAAATATTATTTTTAAATTAACCAATTTAACTTAATTTGTGATTCTGTTATGCATTTAAATGTTATCTTCTCTACATTAATTAAAATTAATTTATTTTATATTAAGATCTCTTCTTTAGTTAAAATAATTCAATTTTTGTGGAATTTGCACTCATCTCAAATCAAAAAATTAAAACTCGGACTTTACTCTTTAAAGCAGTTTATATTTTAAAAGTCATAAAGCTTAATAAGATACTCATTCAGAACCAGTAATGATCTGCAAATAAGAATCTCTTTTAATAAAATTGAAAGAGTTCTTTAAGCTTTATCATCTCCCAGTTCATTAGAGAATTTATTATAAATGTCGTTACTTCATTTCTTAAAATAGAACTAGAAGTATATTGTGACAAAATTGTTTAAAGATGTATCAGTTTTAATAGAAAACTTAATTTTAAGCAATTAAATTTACTTTCAGCTTTTTAGCCTTTTAAACTATAAAGTCAGTTTTGTATTAAAGTAGCTAATCCTATAAACCTACAATGAAATTTATACTTTGATTTTTTATTGTCTTACTTCAATTTGCACTAAATGTTTACATAAGTTTCGGTTTAAAGACTTACTTATAAAAACAGGTATGTATATAAACATTAACGTACTAAAGCGGGTAGTTATTTATACAATTAGTTCAATAATATAAGACACCTTAATTATTAATAAAGCTTATTATTTACACAAAATTTTAAGCATTTTTAAATAAATTGATACACCAAATTTGAAAAAAAAACAACATTTAATTTCCCTGTCACACACTTTCAGCGTTTATAGATGTATATAGTAAATAGTAGTAATTCATTCGAAAGGTCCGATATTCTGTATGTATACCTATGAGAAAAATAATTGGACACTTGTCACCTATTACAATTTTTAGTTTAACCCAACGCTAATTAACAATAAGGTTGTACGGATCTGTGGTGGTATTAGTATTGAAACGTCATCAGCCGTATACCATTTGTTGTGTTTATTTTGTATGCAAGAAAATTAGTGATAATATTGTAACAAAAGACTTTTAAAGTGATTAAATACGTGTGATAATTACTTCAGATAATAATTGTTTGGGTCTAATAAGTTGAATATTACTTATTTTGTGCCGAAAAGCGAAAAAATCGCCAAAATTCTTTCACCCAATTCGGTAAAAAAGTATTGAAATTTTAAGAAAATAGTGTTAAATTCGGTACAAGCTAGAATATAGATAAAAATATACATCTGTCTAGTTCTCATTTTACCCATAAAAATACCAACCAGATGGATTCATCTAATTTTTCTCCCGGTTGATGACGTCACGTAAGATCCGGTCGACTTATTCAAGGAGTGACTTTGGTTTAACCTTAATTATATATTTATTAAGCGTTAAGTTATAAAAGTTGGTATGCAGTTTTGTCAATTGATATGTCTGGTATATGAATACCTTAGAAATTCTCAATAAATGATAGCGGTACTGTCAAAATTCAGAGAAAAGTGAAAAGTTTTCTCGTAGTTGTATTTCATTAAATTTTTTTAAACTTTCCGATAAAATGGCCATTTTCCAGTACCAACTCCAATATACAAAAAATTCTCTTTAGCAATTGTGGAAGTAACATGGGAAGTCCTGACCTAACTCAACCAACAGGTTTAGACTTAAATGACTATGTTTTTCAGACCAATATTTTTAAACGCAGCTCCTTAACTGGAGAATAACATCTTAAACTGCACAAATTTAAAGTCTATGTGAACATTTTAGAAAATTATTGTCCCTGTATATATGTATTTTGGTATGATTATACAATAAAAACTTATTTTTATTAAAAACTAAATATAAGTCTCATATAAATTTACTCAATTTGATGATTTTTTACGATTTCCTGAACACATTAGTTTCTCAAATATTTATTTTATAGAACAAAATATGAATTTTTACTTCTCTGATTCAACACCAATTTTCCGTTTATCCGATTATGAATTTGGTGATTAAACAAATTAATTTTTATGGACCTATGAAATAAAATCGATTCGATAAAAGCAATATCGCGTCGGAAGTTTGGAGAGAAGCGTCTTTGAAGATTGAATCGAATAGGAGCATTAATTAAAGCCAGAAACATTTCTCATTCCTAATTATTGCCTTAAACCATGTGGTACCAAATCCATTTGTTAATTATGTGCTGCCGCCTCAGCCCCGAAAGTCGGTCTCTCTATGGCCCAGAGAATTAAAGGGCCTTTCTCAATGCTCCGTTCCACTTTTGTTCAATAGAAATCAGCTGCTGCTGTTAAATCCGTCGATTTATGAGTGGTTTATTTGTTGGCAACTTTACTGTATTCCATCAATAGAATTGCAGTCATGTGTTGAATTTATTGTGCAATTCCATTCGGTTTTCACAAATCTACGCTGTGTTCTGTTCAGTCTCCCTCTCCCTAGGCGATACTTTTTGTGCTTCAAGAGATTGACATTCAATGTCTTGCAATAAAAAATGAAATTTATTACTTCCATAATTTGTTTACGAAAATTGGAAAACCTATAGAATGACAAATTCACAAAGGCACTGTAAAAGATATTCCCAATGTAATCTCTCTACCTCCATAATATTGACAATATAAAATATCCTTAAAATGTTAACTAGCAAAAATCCCATTGCAAAACATAAAAATTGTTTCTGTCGTAGATTTTATTTTAGTAACTTTTATAGCCTGGTAAAAAATTATATTGAAATGATGTTTTATTGGAATATATAAATCCGAAAAACGACTTCAAAGTTAAAAACTCCTAGGCCTAGACTATTAATAATGCATTAGGATTAGAAGTTTTGGTAATATTCATTTTATTGTGTGCTAAATGACGGGAACGAATGTGCAATTTCTATAGTCCATTAATCAAGTTATGTTATAAAAGATTGCAGTATTCCTGACTTTCTTCACTATAAGATTATATAATATTTAAATTGAAAAAAAAAATTAATTAAAATGATAAGCACGAAGTGAATGTCAAGTCTTTTAGATGCAAAGTTAAAACTACTATATTCAATTTTAAATAGGAGATCAATCCTTGAATTGAAATCAGTATTAACAAATTGTATATGAGGTCGACATTATTGTATGCAAGCTCTGTATTTATTGACAGTTCTGTATGAACTCTCAAACCTATACAAATTAAACAGAATAAAATTCTCAAAATCTATGCTGGAACTACTATGGTTCACCAGAACTACGGTACATCAAATAGTCAATATTATATTAATAAACGATTAATTGATAAGAATTACATTGCATCTTTTTTTTCATCTCTAAATCACTACCCAACATTAATATTTTTATATTTTACTACTACATTTATATTTCATGTTCACTAATAGTGTTTACTTATAAAAAAGGCACCATTATACACTGCGTTTCATCCTTTTACGACAGGGGTCTTCGATTAAAATTGATCTCGAAGTGTTTCAATCTGATCTAATTTTTTTGGCACGAAGGAACATCTTATTATTGACCATCGTCTGCACTATAAAACAAAAGAATAGTTTTGTTACAAATAATTAAAAAAGGAATGCGAATTTTCCCATACAGCAATATCGTTTCATCCTTTTACGACAGGGAGCACATTTTCTCTCAATGCGCCAACAAAAGAGTAAAATTAACCTTATCATAATGATAGTTCGTATTTGTTTAAAATCGATTTCATTTGTTTTACTTTCACAGTCTTTAATTTAATTGATTAGGTACTTAAATAAATTTATGAGCCATTGTTAACTTTAAATTCTTTTATTAATCAGTTTTTAGATATATAAAAAAGTAAAACCATCGCAATTAATCACAACTCAGGTATTGCCGGTTGTCTATTCTGTTTTGTTCATTTTAAATCATGTTTAGTTTATTAATCTTGAAGATTATAAAATTAATTGAGTAGGTACAATATTTAAATAAATGAAAATAAATATTGGTAAATTGACTCTTTACTGGAAGAACATTCCCAAAGTACGGATGTATGTCCAAATGTAATGACAAATTATTTTGTGAAAAAGTGTGAAGTTTGTGACGGATAAGTTTTCTATTTATAATTTTAGTTATTTAATAATCAAAGAAAAATACAAAAATTAAAAACTAAAAATAAGTTATTTCAAAATTTTAAATTTAGGCCTTCAATCTGACCGTGCTTCGGAAATGTTCTACCGATTTCTTATTACACTAAGAGAATAAACAATGTCTGAATTTTTTTTTGCAAATTAATTTACTAAACTAGCAGAATTAAGTATGTCTGTCCGTGGATCACTCCAGCTACCGTTCCATGAACCGCCTTTTCTCCAGAGCATAAAACAAGGTTCAATTACTTTTAAATTTTAAATGGATTATTTTATAGTTATTTATACAAAAAAGTTTATAAGATAAAGTATTATTAAACACAAGGGTTGTTTTAAGCTACGAGCGTTCGGTAATGCTTATCGAACGTGTTTTATACAAAAAAATTTTACATTTTAAAATAAATTTACATAAAATCTCAAAAATTCTTCGATTTTCTTCAAAAACATATTTGGCCCTGACCTGCCTTTTTGCTTATAAAATGTATCGATCGTAATATGGTAAAAGAAAGAACATAATTGTATTTGCATAATTTCAAATAAAGCACTGCAAAAGTTTCGTAATTTTGTTGAACGTTATTATCGTTGTACCAATCAATGAATTTAGAAAAACTTTACTGGTACTCGCTTTTGATTTCTCTTGTACAAATTCTAATATTTGGGTAGTTTTGTTTAGTTTTTAATGATGTTTATGTTTTTATTTAATTACAAAATGTTGATATGCAACAGAATTTTTAAAATAATAAAAAAATCCATAAATGTAATCTGTTCGTCAATATTAAACAGTAAAACCTCCAGTATCAAAATACCTTTTCATATAAATTTATATCACGGAGCTCACACTATAAGTATAAAAAAAAACCCTAATGCTTTAAAGTATTCTTTAAAGCATTTGTGCTATAACAAAGTCTTTTACAAAATTCATGTGTTTGTCATAATATAAAGTTGATGCAACATAGAGAACTATTTAAACAATGGTGACTATGATCTAGTCCAGTGATGGGCAAACTTTTTCAGAGGAGGGCCGAATGACATACACAAATTATGTTGGAGGGCCGGAAAAATATAAAAATAGAAAATAATTTGATATCATCATCGTTAACCTATGTGTATGTCCACTCCTGAACAAAAGGCCTCTCTTCCGGATCTCCATGTCTCTCTGTCTGTCGTCAATCGTCGCCACGTAGCACCTAAACATCTCCTCAGGTCGTCATCTCATCTTTCCGCTTTTCTTCCTCTTGCACGGACATTAGCTCTGGGAATCCACTCATGTACCAAATTTGTCCAATTGCTTCCTCTTGCCGCATGGCCAGCCCATTGGAATTTTAATGATTTGATTCTGGTCACAGCGTCTTCGATTTTAGTTCTTATGATTTTTATTTTTTATTTATTTCACTAAAACTAAAATTTGATATATGACCTACTAATTTTGTTCTATTTACACAGAAAATATATTTTTTCAATATGTAAACTTTACCCTATGTGGTTTTCAAAATAATGTCGCGGATCGGAATGACTACCTCGGCGGGCCTGATTTGGCCCGCGGTCCGTAGTTTGGAATCACTGGTCTAGTGCTTGAAAATATCTCTAATTACTTAATTTAATCTGTTGTTAATTTAAAAGGTATTATTTAAACTTAAAAATCAAACCAAATGCCTTTACGTTTAAGTTACTTTCACTTATTAAAAGGCTCTATGGAAGATTTTTATAGTGTAAATCTCCAAGAATTGGTCATGTATTTAAAGACCACACTTCCAGCTGGTGTTAACGACCGGCATGTTTTCTCGGAAGGTCTGACCCTCGTGCCTTGTGATGACTATGAAAAGATAGAAATAGTTGTTTTCACTACTGGTGGCCAAGTTTACAATTCTGGGTGTCAATAACCAGTATTATCATTAGACAATTGAACTCAGTTTTATTCAATAATAAAAAATCAACTCTAATAAATTTGTTTACAAAAGAAGTCTGTTCAGAATACAGAAATCCTACGTGACCATCGGCATTGCATTTGACCATTTATACGATAAAAGTAATTAAATGAACTGCTTATTACTGGTTATTATCGAGTCATATGAAATAAAACAAAATGACAATTTAATTAATGAAATTTTATCACCAAATTTTTATAGCTGTGTTTACTGGAGAGGTTCCTTCCTGTTGCTTCTGTAACTTTTTTTACTTTAATAATGTTAATATTTATTACGAATATATAAGTAAAAAAAGTAACCTCTGTGGTCGAGTTGGTAGCGCTCTTAATCTATTCCCAGTAAGTGCCGGGTTCCACTCCCGATCATTGTCACCAGGTAACGCTTTTCCTAATAACCTTCTTTTCCTTCTTTCTACTTTCGTTTACAATTCTGTATTTGAAAAACTTCCTATTCAAATTCCTAATTTTCCTATCTCAATCTTTCCTTGTCGTGTTCCAATCCATTGAATGAACTGTTTAATTGTGGATGAGAATGGTACACACCATCTCATAGAAAAATAATTAACAAAACATAGTTTTCGATGTGAAATTGTCCAATAGAACAATTGGCAATGAGCTAATCCCTCATTCCAATTAAACAATGATTATCGAAACACAGACAAAGCTTGCCTTGAAAGTGCCCTATGTCCCCCTGTTGAGATGATAAAGTAAGAAGAAAAAAATATAAGTAAAATAATTTGCAAACAAAGGTTCTTTTATAAAGTACACGTGAATGCGAATTAAAATGCTTTTCAAATTATTACAAAACCAGAATTAATACACAAAATCAAGACTTTTTGTAAAATTTTGCTCTATAGCGGTATGAAATATTTAATAATAATTAAGCTTGAACTTTTCTATATTGGCATAGTCCTTTACAATCAAATCCAGTATTTTAAATAAAATAATATAAAAATACTTTGTATAGAGTCTATTAAATAATGATACCTAAGAAATTCTTAACACCTTAAGATACTCAAATTTTTTTGTAGCACCAAAATTGGACTTATTCAACTCGAATAAATAATAGTATGTTTCGCATTTATGAAACTTCTTAAAGATCCTAGTTTCTGATTTTTTACAGTACATTAAGATCGCGAATCGTCCTCGTTCCCGGAGAAAATCACGAAATGCAGTTTTTCGAGATATGGACTTGGAAAAAGACATTATAGATCTCTTGAGGCAGTCATGGAATGAAAACATACCGAGTACCGACAAGTGGTGATATTACGAGTATAGGGAATCCAACAGAGAAAATTCCGAGTTTCGAACTCATTTGATATCTTTGGACCACCTTAAATAGAAACAGGGAAAATGTAACACCTACTTTTTAAATTGGGATATAAAGATAGCACTTGTGGGGACGTACAATCTACAATCCGCCATATTATTGAGGAATGCCATGATGGAAAATTTGAAGGAAACCTGGAGGATATCTATAATTTGTTGCCCAGATGCAATCTACAGACTGTTGCAGCACTACTAATTTTTTTAAATGATTTGATATTATCTCTGAAAGATTTGTTAAGGATCCTGAACCTATTGAAATTCTGTAATTTAACTTACAACGAGTACTTATAAACAGAAACATATTGTTTAAGAAACAGTTTCTATCAATTATATTTTAATTGAAAATCAAAAAGTTATAGTGTTTGAAAGTTTTTGCTCTAGGTGAAAAGTTTCACGTGGGACAATCTAATAGTATCCAAAGATTTACAAAACAGACTATTTTTTAACATTAATCATAACATTATTTGTATTTGAATTTTTTTATAATATGTTTATATTAATAAAAAGTTTAAACCCTGAGCTAGGCTGTATATTAAAATTTGAAATATTCAGTGAACACATTTGAACATTGCAGTTTAAAGATATTGCTCCAAAAATATCTCATTTTTAGTATAATTTCTTCTTCTTTGATTTTACGTTATATATAAAAACATAAATTGTTTGGTAAAAACAGACATAATCCTTACATTTAAATAACAAAAATCAAAGTAATCTTGTTCTTTTGGAGAAAAACATAAATTAGTCAACACCAGCAGCATTATTAAAAGAAATATGAGTTTTTTTCACTTTAAAGACCTTTCTTTTGTGTGTTACTCATTGTTTGTGAATCCCTTTCTTAAAGTTTACACAAAACCTGAATTGATCTTTATCTGGACAACAATGGCAAAGATTTAACCACAATAAGCGAACATTCGTTAAAATGCACAAAATGGCATACAATAAACATGTCACAAAGAACGAAGGAAAGTATAAAGACAAGTTGATAATAAATTTGAGATTATATTTGAAGGTGGAATACATTTTAGATCTTGTGTTCTAAACCGTTTGTCTAAAAAATAATAATAAAGTTTTGTTTTATATAGAATATAAATAGTTATTTGTGCTACAACGACGAAATGAGGGTGAAAGACGATCCGTTAGGCGAGTTTTTTATCGTTCCCGTGTTAAAAACACGTATTTTGCACCTGAGGAGGACATACGTTTTTTAATTTGCAATTTACCAAAAAAATATACGAAATAGTTATTTGTGCTAAAAGGGTGTAAAGTCAACTGTATTTTAACGAGTGAAACGAGTGTGAAAAATTCGAATCGAAGACGAGTGTTCCATCGTTTCCGAGTTAAAAAACGAACTTTTGCACCCGAGCAGGACATAATGTTTTTTGTACTCCACTCATGAGCACTGAAATTTTTAGAATTTCACATTAAATTTCAAGAAAAATATAGAAATTGACATGTTTCAAATGAAATCTTTACTTGTAAAGTTACCGTTAACGGTTGGAATTCCTCTTAAATACTTGGTCATAAGGCAAATGCCTATTTTATTGTGGCATGGAACATTTGTTTGTTTTAATTTATGTAAAATAAATTTCAATTAAAATCAATATAAGGCTATTACTATAATGTACTTACAGTTAAGCAGATTTATCTTTGATATCTACGTAATGTGGCAAAAATCGAACAAAATTAGCCAAATTATATGCAGAGGGCTGTTGAAACGGTAAATATTAAAATTTTGAAACAGGAAAATTACTTTGAAACTTAATCACGGTTGTATGGTGTAGCCGAGACCAATATTTTGTGT